>JAYESA010000012.1:167107080-167413083 GCA_036927795.1 Iris macrosiphon
TGCGTAAAATGGAAGGATAGGATGTGAGCGTATTTGTCACGATCTTAGTTTTCCCAGACATAACCAGTTAGAACCAAATCTTTTGCATTAAATACAGAGATATGCCTCGAGCCCTGTGCAAAAACAACTTTGGCATAGCATCTGATTTTGTCTCATCTTGAGCGTAAAACTCATTCCTGTAGATAGCGTATTCAGAAGCCTCAACTTTTTCTTCCTCATAGAAGCGTAAAAGCGACTTATATTTAATATGTCACTAAACGACAACCTAGGTCTCTGTGCAAAAATTATCATCACAACCGTCCTCTCGATCATCGTGCAGTACTTTTATCAGATGTCAGGATCACTGATTTGACTGACAAACTTATGAGTTTCTCGAACAACTTTACGCTGTAACATATGCTAGATTTTATGCGCAACATATTTTTTACGCAGCCGATCTTTTACGCGCAGACTTTACGCACAGGAACTTTATGCAGACTTTTACCCAGACAGTTCTGAAGCCCTATTTTACGCGAACAGTTTTGAAGCTCTATTTTACGCTGACTCCTTTTAAATCTCTGTTTTACACAGACAACTCTAAAACCGTACCTTACGCTTTTCTGTTTTATGCGGATATTTCTGAAACCATGTTTATGCCAACAATTTTACATCTCTGTTTGATTCATGTACCTCTTCTAAACGTTGTGTACATCACCTACAGAGAGATGGATATACAGAAGGGATGTACTGTCGCCGATGGTGACACATCTCCTGGAGTCAATAATCAGACTCAAGGAGGGACCTCAACGAATTCTAGACTTTCAGGACCAGATGGACAGATTTACAATCCAGTTCCATCTGACTTTCCTACTCCACTTAATGGGAACCTTCCAGTATCATCGATACCGCAGGATGGTCAGGCTCAACTGTTCTAATTCTTTCAGATGATAATAAAGGAACAGCAACAGCAGGCTGCCACCCTAGCTGCAGAGCAGAGACAGCAAGCAGCAGAACAGAGACAAGAGTTCCTAGCAGCACTTGAAAGAATGGCTGCAAAGACTACTGTACCAGCTAAAGCACTAGCTCCAGTACCCCGAGCTAGAGTTGGCTCAGTAAAGGATTTTATACAAATGGGTCCAAGGACGTACAAAGGCATGAAGAGCCCAGAAAAAACTACTAACTGGATCACTCACACTCGGAAGTTACTAGAAGCATCACAGCTACCTACAGAGCTGTGGATGACAGGTATGAGGATGCTTCTAGATGGTAATGCTCATCATTGGTGGGAATTCATGGAACGCCAGCTGGGTACCTACCAGACATGGGAGCAATTTCTGGAGTGCTTTGAAAGAAAGTACTTCCCGGACACCGTCAGAGATGCATTATACGATCAGTTTCTCCACCTGGAGCATGGGAAACGAATAGTGGATGAATATGATGCTGAGTTTAGCTGCCTTAGTAAATATGGCGCTGCCCTGATACCAGATGACCTGGCCAAGGCTAAGAGGTTTCATCGCAGACTGACTCAGGAGCTACAATACTACACTAGCTCTCAGTCCCGAATCTCTTATGCCGAATTACTGATAGAAGCCAGATTACAAGAAACCATCAGCCGGGGAAAAGGAGGTCAGCCGATGACATAACCAGGACCGGCAAGGACACAACAAGGAGGACCTATTAGATGTCCTTTATCTCAGCAACAACAGAACCAACACAGAGCAGGACCATACCAGACTCCAGAGAAACCCTAATACAATTATTGTGGGAGATGCGGGCACATCTCAAGGGACTATCGAGTTCACTTGGGACATTGTATGAGATATGGTTCCGGACAGCATATATTGAAGAATTGTCCTATGCTACAAGCATCAACACTTCCACCGCTAGCACAGAGGCTAGCACTTCCAGCACCAAAGCCAGCTCAGCAGACGATAAGACCAGGAGCACCTCGACCTCCAGGAGTAGGGGGATTTCAGCGAAGACCACCGCTACCTGCACAGGAGGAGCAATTCACAAGAGCTAGACAAGGACAACCACAGAGGAACGGACAAGCTTTTGTAATGGAAGTGGATGACATGGATCAGGAGATTGATGTCATAGCAGGTATCACTCTTGCTTTTACTTTTCCTGCTGTGACATTGTTTGATACAGGAGCCACCCACTCATTCATATCATCTAGTTTTATTGCCAAACGCAACATTATCTCTATTTATTTACCTAGTTGTATTAGAATTCTTACCGGAGGAGGAGTTGTACCTGTTAGTAGAATTTGTAGATCATGTCCTATAGTGATACGTGGCAAAGAGATGAATGCCCGACCCTTAGTCCTTCCTATGCCAACTTTTGATATTGTGCTTGGTATGTACTAGCTAAGCAAGTATCACACTTTCTTCGATTGCTTTGGAGGAAGCATTCTTTTCAAAGTACCCGGCCAGCCTGAACTTGAGTTTGCACGAGGATCTACAGAAATCCTTGATGGTATGCAGCTCGCAATGGACGACGTTGTTTATCACCCCATAATTTTAGAATTCCACGACATCTTTCCAGAAGAATTACCAGGACTACCCCCAGATAGAAACGTAGAATTCTTGATTGAATTAACACCGGGAGCAGCACCCATAGCATCACATATTTTTAGATTGGCGAAGAAGGAGATGGTTGAACTAAAGACACAGTTGAAGGAACTAGAAGAGAAAGGTTTCATCCGACCGAGTGCATCACCCTGGGGAGCACCAGTGTTATTTGTACCAAAGAAGGATGGGTCAGTGCGTATGTGCATTGACTATAGAGCCTTGAATGCAGTAACAGTAAAGAATAAATATCCACTACCATGTATTGATGACTTATTTGATCAACTCAGTGGAGCCAAGGTATTCTCAAAGATAGACTTGAGATCAGGATACCACCAGGTGAAGGTACGAAAGGAGGACATCCCTAAGACCGTATTTCGGACAAGATATGGACGCTACAAATTTTGGTCATGCCATTTGGATTGACCAATGCTCCAGCTATCTTTATGGACTTAATGAATCGAGTATTCCATCAGCATTTGGACCAGTTCGTGGTCGTCTTCATAGATGATATACTTGTCTATTCAACGAGCCACGAGGAGCACGAGAAACACCTACGAATTATTCTAGAAACCTTGAGGAGAGAGCAATTGTATGCAAAGCTCAGTAAATATGAGTTCTTCTTGGACAGAGTCACATTTCTTGGATATATTGTTACAGGAGATGGTATTTCTGTTGATCCAGAAAAGGTCTCGGCAGTCGAGACATGGCCTGTTCCTAAATCAACAGCGGAGGTGAGAAGTTTCCTTGGACTTGCGGGATATTACCGATGGTTCATAGAAAACTTCTCAAGGATAGCAACACCTATGACTCAATTGACTTGCAAAGATCAAGAGTTCATATGGACCAATGAATGTCATACCACTTTCGAGGAGTTGAAAAGGTGATTAACTTCAGCACCAGTGCTGACTATTCTATCAGGATCAGGAGGCTACATAATCTACAGTAACGCATCAGGGAAAGGCTTGGGATGCGTATTAATGCAGCATGGCAAGGTAATTGCATATGCATCTAGGCAATTAAGAGTACATGAGAAGAATTATCCAACTCATGACTTGGAACTTGCAGCAGTTGTATTTGCTCTGAAATTATAGAGACACTATTTATATGGGGAACGAGTGGAAATATATACCGACCACAAAAGCCTCAAGTATGTCCTCATACAGAAGGAGTTAAATATGAGACAACGTCGATGGCTCGAGTTAATGAAAGATTTTGAGATAGAGCTACATTATCACTCGGGTAAGGCTAACGTTGTAGCAGACGCGTTAAGCCAGAAACTAGTAGCTCACTTCTTGACAACACAAAAAGAATTATTGAAGGACTTGCAAGTACTTGGCATCGAAGTAATATTACCCAAAGCAGATGGGACACTAGCCAACTTGAAAATACAATCATCACTAGTAGAGAGAATCAAGGCAGTATTGCCTACCGACGCAAGATTCAAAAGATTAAAGGAAAGGACAGAGGCCGGAGAGCAAACAGGACTGCACATTCATAATGATGGAACATTACGATATGGTGATCGTCTCTATGTTCCCAATGGAGAAATTCGATAAGAGCTGATGACAGAAGCTCATAGTTCGATATATTATATTCATCCTGGAGGCACCAAGATGTATCGTGATTTACGACAGCACTTTTGGTGGCATGGAATGAAAAGAGAGATAGCTCGCTTTGTAGCTAAATGTTTAATATGTCAGCAAGTAAAGGCGGAGCACCAGAGAACAGCAGGGTTATTGCAACCACTTTCAATTCTAGAGTGGAAGTGGGAGCACATCACTATGGACTTCGTCACGGGTTTTTCCAAGAGTCCAAGTAGTAAAGATGCTGTATGGGTAATAGTAGATAGACTCACCAAGTCAGCCCATTTTTTACCTTTCAGGGTCGGCCAATCTACAGAAGCTTTGGCTGACTTATATATGAAACAGATCGTGAGATTGTACGGCATACCAGTCAGCATTGTATCAGACATAGATTTGCGCTTTATATTATATTTTTGGAGGAGCATGCAAGAAAGCCTTGGAACTCGTTTGAAGTTCAGTACATCTTATCACCCGCAAACAGATGGACAGTCAGAACGTACTATTCAGACATTGGAGGATATGTTGAGGGCTTGTATGTTGGACTTTGGAGGATCATGGGAGGACCACCTACATCTTGTAGAGTTTTCTTACAACAATAGCTATCAGGCAAGCATTCAGATAGCTCCGTTTGAAGCATTGTATGGAAGGAAGTGTAGGTCTCCTGTATGTTGGAGTGAAATGGGAGAACGTCAGATTCTGGGACCAGAGTTAGTGGTCAACACCATTGAAACAGTTAAAAAATATAAGGACACTTGCGAGCAGCGCAAGACAGGCAGAAACAATGGACAGACCTTCATCGTCGTCCCTTAGAATTTAAAGAGGGAGAACATGTCTTCTTAAGGATATCACCTACCAGAGGCACCATCCGATTCAGAGGGCACGGCAAGTTGAGTCCAAGATATGTTGGACCATTTGACGTGCTAGAGAGAGTGGAAGAAGTAGCATATTGACTTGCGCTACCACCTTCACTTGAGGGAGTACATGACGTATTCCATGTGTTGCAGCTCAGGCGATATATGGCAGACCGAAGTCATGTTCTCGACCATTCAGATATCACCATTGGGCCAAGCTTGTCATATCAAGAGCAACCCATGGAAATCCTTGATCATAGAGAGAAAGTATTAAGAAACCAGTCTATTTCCTTGGTCCGTGTGGCATGGAAGCATGGCTCGCCAGGAGAATCTACTTGGGAGCGCGAGGATGACATGCGCCAATATTTTCCGACCCTATTCGCAGACCAAGGTATAAATTTACTTTATTAATTTATATCTTATACCATTCTTGACTTCTACTGTGGCTTAGTTTTAATTTTGAGGACAAAATTTTTATAAGTTGGGTAGCATGTAAAACCCATAATTCTAAAATTCGTATTTTTATGGTAATTATGAGCTAAATAGAAGAAATAAATTTTATTTAAATATTTATTTAAGGTATTTGTGCATTTAGGAGTATTATGGAGCCATTATAAATTTTCCTAATTTATTCCATGTATGAGACCCTTTGGACAGTTGCTAGTTTAACCGTATACACCAATCCCATTTACTGGCCAGATAGCCCACTTGTTCGAAGATTGTTCTCAAACTGCATTCACTTAGACGGTTAGGCGACCCAGTGGATATTTATATTTCAGTACTTTATTGGCATATTTATATGTATCTTGTTACGTCCCTCTGAGGACCTGGTCCCTTTCCAGATATGGACGAGCAGGAGTACCCACATGAGTACGGTCCGGGACCTGACGCGACTTACCAGACTGAGGAGGACTTACCCTCAGAATACATGTGATTCATGACCACTATTTAGAGATTTTGTTGCTACTTCAGGATAGTCATTTTGTAGTGGATTTGTTTCCACCCGACTATCAGGCTTGATACTCATTTTGGATATTTAGTTATTATTCAACTCATTTCCTACTGATTATTGTGCTATGGATGAGATATAGATTCTGTGTGACTTATTGTGACAGTATATTACCACTGGTGGATTGAATATTCATATACATCGTACGTGTGTATATGGTTTCCATATATTGGAGTTCGTATACATACGGCTGGGCGTGTTACGTATTCCTACTCCTACGTATTTTGGGACTGGGGGTGACATATATATATATATATATATATATATATATATATATATATATACACGTGTTAGTATATATAATAGAGGGTATAGGCGGGGTATATAGCGTATGTTGAGATATCGGATACCGAGGATATCCCGGTATCTCAAAGAGGCGAGTTTGAGGGTTTACTAGCTTAATGAGCTAGTTTTGACCTAGAATTTTAGGGGCACCCTAGTTTGACCTAGAGTTGACCGTAGTTGACCCAGTTGACCGCCAAAGTCAACTTTTGACCTAGAGTTGACCTAGAGTTGACTTTTTGGATATAATGTTGACTTTTTGACCCAGATTTTACCGGTTTGACCCGTTTGACCTAGAATAACCCTAGAAGCTTATTTTTAGTTATTTTATATCTGTTTAGATCTTTAGAACCCGTTTAATCTTGCTTTTCATAATAGGTCCTTACGATGCCAGTTCGGATCGCTAGTTGCTTAGGACGTCAGGCGAGTACATTCTCTGATAGTTTTTATTATCTGATGATTATTATGATTCAGCTTCTAGTATAGTATTATCTAATTTTTTGGCATGACACGGATTTGTATTTCTGGATTTATTTACTTGCGACACGTATATTTCATGTTTCTGGCCTCTATTTCTGGAATCACCTACTGGTATCACATCAGGACTCACTACAGGTATCACTCATGTTCCTGGCTGGACTCATACTTGATTTACGTGTCGGGTCTTGGATTCACTTGTACTAGTCGGGGCAGAAAAATACTCGAGTAGACATGTAAATATTCCTAATCTAGAATCACTGGAATTACCCCCTCTTGTCTAATCTGGAATGATAGCAACCGCACACCCAGTGTGTGGTGAGCCGTACTTACCCATAGCCGTTTACATGTCAAAACATGTATTTCAGAGACGAGTTCATTCTTTCTAGTATGGACTCACTTGTATTTCTTGACTGGTCTCACTTATACTTTCTGGACTGGACTCATTATATTTATTCTTGTTGGATTCACTTCATGTTATTGTGCACACACTTGATCTTAGTTTAGATTTCTTGTATCCTGCAGTCATTACTATCTTGCTTCTAATTTTCATGCATCTTTACCTTCATGTACCAGTTGATATATATGTATATTTTCTTGTTCATACTTTATCTTCTTCACCTTGTGCTACTTGCTACAACTGCTTTATAGTTTTTATCATTTAAATGGAACTACTGTTAGAGATGTACTTGCTCCAATCCTGACTGGATATATTTTTCAGAGGATCCGGAGGATTGGTGTCCGACGTTTTATGAACCTCAGCCTGTCGATAGTGCAGACAGAGACCCCCTAGTTCAGGAGTAATTTTCGGGTTGGTAGCCGGGATCACTAGGACCTCAGTTGTATATTTATTAGCTTTTGGTACAGGATTTGTCCCCGCCTTTTGGTTTGAGACTTTTATTGTATTTGATTCTGGATATTGTTTTATTATTATTATTATTGTTGATGTCTTTAGTAGTTGTAGTTGTTTAGACTCTGTAGTGTTAGACTTTTTTGTTATCTTATCGTGCTTAGATTCATGATTGAGTACTTGTGTTATCTTTATCATCTTGCTCCTCTATTTGGAGTTGAGATCTTGACATATACTTATATTATTGTGTGAGATTGTTAGCTAGATAGTAGACCTGGACAGCGTTCTACCGCCGATGCTGTGGCCTAGGCTGGACGTACCCACGACTCATGCCCAATTTTTTGGGTGCGGGTCGTGACAATAACTAAGGTATGCAACTCTATAATCATGTCACCTAGAATCCTCACCACGCCAACTGGTATGGATGCAAGAAATCCTAAATTTTATAACTAAGATATGTACATCCGAAGTTAGGTTCCTATATTTTTGCCACGCTAGCTAGTATGGCTGCAATAAACTCTAGGCTTCATAACCAAAGCAGACGTTTTACCTTTCTCACTGTCCTTATCAACATATGTCATCAGTAGATACCATAATTTAGTCTGTAAATTTATCTCGATATGAAATCAAACTCAACAACGAACACCAAGAATTAAATTCAACAACGAATCATCCAGAATTAAATTCAGCATCAGGAAGTGATATTGAATGGAAATAAAAGAAAATAATTGAATTAAAATTTATAATAAGATTCTCAAGGGTCGTCCCAAGAATCTCTCAAGAATTTCTAAATTTGTGATTGAGTATTCTCATCATAATATTCTATATCCTATCCCAAGTTCGCAGTTGTACAACTAAGCCGTCGCACTACTGTGATATCCCACAACTTATGAAGCCTAACCTGCATAGGCCACCATAAAAATGTGTCATGACCCACATCTGATGTAGGGGCACAAGAACGTGGGTACGTCCAGCCTACGTCGCAACATCGATGGTAGAACGTTGTCTAGGTTCTATTTATCTTTCTATCATCATACTAGTACAACCAGTACTATCATGTACTCAATCACAATAATCTAAAAGAAGAACGAACAAGAAGGATAATCAATAATATTCTATAAGAAGGAAACTAGACAAGATATGAAAGAAGGAACACTAACTAATCTCTATAATAGTCACCTCAAGTCCATAGGGTAAGAGCAGTCATGTCTATAGCACCATTCTGAGATCTTAGAATGGAGAGTACAACCATCACTGAAAAATATTATCCAATCAAAAAAGGAGCAAAGTACATACCTCTGAAAGCAGTTCCAGAAACATAATAGAGCATATATAACAAATAATAGAAAAGAATACAAGATAACTAGTAATAGTAAATGACAATAAAGTGGATTGAACAGGTAATGTACTGGAAAGTAAAGAACAGACAATATGAATAGCTACAAGTGATGAAAGTAGATATACTAACTAATGTGCCATAGAGTACAAGTTCATTATGTGATCGGTTTGGGTTGAACACGAAAATAAGCACACTGAACACGAGCAATGTGTAAACACGAAGTAAAATAAGGTAACTCGATTACACGTATGATATGTAATCAACATGTACACGAATACAAGAGGGCTTTGATCACATAACCAAACTCCTACTCCTCCATCCCTAACCAATACTCATGGATCAAATCACGACACGTTACGAACACAAATATAAGCACACCGAACACGAGCAGTGTATAAATACAAATTATATGAAGTATACTAAAATTAATACCCAATACATACGATAAAATACATGTAAAAGAGTACCCGTTGAACATGGTAGGGGATAACATCTCATGATATGATCCATTTAGTACCAGTCCGTGTAGCCACTGTGTCGGAATCAAGATTATAATTTAGAACAAGTGATATATACACTATCATGAAATAAAAACTAACAGAGAGATATACTCGCCTAAAATCTGGGATAAAGTATCAACTCGTATCCGAAATGGTGCTCCGAAGACCTAAATATGGAAAGTAACATCAATACAAAATTTTGGAGTAATAACAAGTTAAACTAGTCTATTTTTATGTCATTAGACCAATTCTAAGTCAAAATAGTCAAACTAGGTCAATACTAGGTCAAACTAGTCAAACTTGGTCAAACTAGCTATTTCTATGTTGTAAGAGTCAAACTCTAGGTTATTCGGTCCACATACTACGTATCTAGGCTAGACTAGTTATATTAGAATACTCGAGTATCAATACTATATCATATCATAAGATACGCAAAATATGATATAAGAAAGTACCATACAATATATACAATATAATATATATTAATAATCCCTAGCTAAAACTAGTACTAATGGATACCTTGGCTTTGAGCCAACACGTTATCACACTAGCAATACCCATATTGATACACAAACTCAATACCTTGAGTATTTATTCTGGCTAAACAAGCACCCAAGAGATCCAACATATTGTTATCTTGATCCGTTCGACCACAGAACCAAACCTGACACGTTCATCCACACCACCATTGTGTACCAACCACAACGTCTTGCTCCACCTTGGACTCATCAGATCCACCTTTAAAGACGATTTGTGTAGTTGATGCTCCTACTCCACCTTGAGAAGAGCCCATATAATTTATGAACGTTCAACACCATCTGTCTCGAACCAATTAGAGCTGCTCAAACCAGCCTCGTAACCTTGGGCTCTGATACCACTTGTTGGAAACGTGGTATGACCCGAACCGGAGTTGGCCCATGAGGTACGATATTGGATTGAACCCATATGCCTTAATTTTTTTTCCATGTAAGGCCTGAACCAATCCCAATTATCTATACCTCATATCCGATGTAGGACTAAATTACCAACTCCACTGTCATCTTCCTTTGAGCGCTCAACCGGAAATGAGATACAATCCAACATAACCTTTTTCTACAACTCCACACGACAACTTCCTTCATACCCAGCTGCTAGGCCTCAAGTCCATCGGTAAAAAAAATTAGTCTATTTAAACACATTTTTCTCTCTTCCCTTACTATTTCTTCAATTCAAGTTGGAGCAGCAGCAGCAACTTGAACACACTTTTTCTGTTTTAATTCCAAAAAAATTCTTCCAGTTGGAGAAGCAACAACAAACATAATTTCTCTTTCAGTTGGAGAAGCAACAAGCCAACAGCGAACATGTAACATTTTTTCCTCTTCTTAGTTATTTTTACTTTTGTATTACATATTCTGCACTTGTTTATATAAATATATTTTTGACTTCTGTTTATAGTTTTGAGATTAATTGAACACAATAATGTTCTAGGTTATGTAATATCCCGCAACTGCATGGTGTATTATGCTGAATCGGATTGAATGAGACAATAGCTGGTTACAATTTTAATTTGTAGGATTTGGGAGCAAGTATTGATTTGAGTTGGTTTCATATACAGATCGTAAGCGGTATTCGATAGAATCAGGTGTTCGTTCATAGCAGTACTAGGATAGCAGGGTTGGAGCGATAATGTCGTCTTCCTTAGTCCGATCGGTTGGATGATTTGGAGAGCACGGCTTGCTCGCACGGTCATACCAATTGAGTAGATCGTACTTTGCATCAGACCACAGGTTCAAGGGATCGGCCGTATCGGCAAGGCAGAGTGCTAGCAGAATCAGACTTGGTGAGTACGCTATGTCCCTTCTCCTCTATTCCTTCATACCTAATAATATGGAACACACATAATGGCTTGAACACTTGGGCTGGAATATTGGAATCACCGTATTGTGGAGTGCATAGAGTGTTCGTAGTTTGGTTGGATTTAATTTGTGGCTTGAGTTGGTTTTGCGTTGGATAGTTGGAGCTTGAGTGGATCATCTTGGTTGGAACATCGAGGCACTTCGGGCGAGCGAGTGTGCGTTACACACGAGTATCAAGTTGGGCACTTTGTCAAGCAAAGCGTACAGTTGTGGTTCAAAATTGGATAATTGCATCGGTGGGGGCATTGTTCCACTGTTGGGGCATTGTGCCACGAATCTTTCAGAGCGAGGGATGTTGCACCAATTGGAGCATTGTGTCGAAGCGACATAGTGCCTATGGGGATAACTTGAGATGGTGCCTTGGAATATAAGTTGGATAATGGTTATGGATAATTGGATGGATTAAGGTGAGTATCGTTTTGTTGGACGAGAAGGCTCGATTCTCTGGTCATACCTTCTTGGTGTTTGCATTGGTCACGGACAACTTGTTGTGCACATGGTTTAGTTTTCTCGAACGAAATATGCTCCGGTGTACCGGGACCGTTCAACCATGGAGGAGACAAATGGTAACGTACCTTGGGCGCGGTGCTGGTAGTTCGATACGACCAAGCGGGCTAGCTACTCAGCGCTGGATCGGGTAGAACTATAGTTGATTAGTCCTTTATGGCTTGGCCAGTGACTTCATATAGATAAGAGTTGGTTTTCTTTGGTTTGGTTTGGTTTGTGCTTTTCGTGTAGGCGACGGTCACCTTACCTCGGACAAGAGTATGCATATCGAGATTGGATTAGTAAGGCTTTGATTGTGGCATGGTTGAGGATGGATATTGAGGCTTGGATTATGATTTGATAGGTTCACGCGTTGCTTGGGTTTGAGTACGACGGTTTGCATGCTAGTTTACTTTGAGTTGAATATATCTGCTTGTATATTTGCTTGAGTTGAATGCTTGCATGATTAACCTGTTTTACAGTTTTTCTTAACATGTCATACCTCTGCCATGAAATAAATCTAGGATTCAAGTAGAAAGATCACAATATAACTGTTTGCATTAACTATTCTACTTAGTGTCGGTTTAGACGAGTGGGTTATCCCATTCACCAGTACAACTGTGTACTGACCCACGTTTGTGGGCATTATTTTATGTACGCAGGTGTATTGGCGTTGCTTGGATATACGGGGCATGATGTATGGAACAATAAGTACCTTTGTGGACAAGAGAAAAAGCAAGAGTGTTGCATCGCCTTTGTGACATTCTCCTTCGTGGCATTTTTATTTGGACACTATCGAGAGCTTCGTTGCATATGCTCTGATGTTTGCTTGGTACACAATGCTTGATTTTCGCTGCAACTTGGTCGTTTCTATGATAACTTTGATGTTTGACATCATCGCCTTGTGCGAGCGCAACTCCAGGTTCGCACGACATCACGTCCCTATGAGAACGATTGTCCTGCGGTAGCGCTACAACGTGGTGATTCACGTTCAGCGAGAATGATCGAGCTTGCGGAAGATTGGGGCGTAACAGGTTATGTCATTTTTAGTTCTGTCCTTTTTTTAGAATAAAGATTACATTAAAGTGTAATATTACTATCCACATTCACTTCACTTTTTCAAAAGTTACAATGGAAGTATAATTTGCATATGTTTCAGAATAAACTCTTAAGTTATAAACCAGGAACTTGGACACCTAGATAAGTAGACGCTTCAAAAGGCTAAAACATCTACAAGTATCATAAAAAATAAGTGCAACTTGATATCCTCAATTATTCCATTGTTTACGCTATTAATGCAATCTGTCATTTTAAAAATGTTATAATGGGTATCCATTTAATATTTAGATAATTGAATATTTTTCAGATGAAAAATAATACACTATTCAATTTTTTTAATAAATTTCGAGAACAGGCTGCTCCAAGCAACCAAGACCCACCGGCTGGGCCACCTCTACCCCCATGCCAGTCTATTGTGTTATTATAATATATTATTATTTTAATAGTATATATTTCGTCACCTAAATTAAAATCCTGGCTACGCCATTGTTAGTGTGCTCGTGTCTCTCAAGTTATACCTAAAGTTCAGTACTCCCTCCCCTCCTCACAAAATTTAGATGCTAGTTCCTCCACTGCTAGTCATCAAATTTACTTCTATCTTTTAATTACAAACATACTTTATCTATTTTATACTCTTATTTTACACCGGAAAAGACAATTCGATTTTGTTATATAGAGTGAAGAAACATCGTCATATGATATAGTGAGTTATAATAATATTATTAAATCAAGTTCTTCCTAAATTCGGATTGTAATAAAGGCACTATAAAATTTGTTTTAGGACATTATAGTTTTTTACAGTATTAAAATTGTCAAAATTTTAATAGTCATATATATATATATATTCAGGACAGTCGGCTTAAAAAAAAAGACTACTAAGATTTTCACAATCCTTTTCAATATCCATGCTAAAATATTTTAACATTTTTTAGTGCCATTGATATCAATGGCCTAAATTCATTACATATATCTAAACAAATTCATTACATCTCTATTATTGTAATACGGCTTAGAAACGGTTCAAAGTCGTATATATATCATCAATTAGTAATATAAAAAAATAAAAAAACTAACTACGATTTTCTTCTATATGCAATTGAGAAATTTATTTAAAAACCACATGAACATATAACAAATTCTAAACTATATTCAAAATTTAAATTAAATTTAAACTTACTACAAGGTATTATCTAATTAAACGCATATCCAAAATTTAAAAAATATTTATAAAAATTATAATTAAAATATATTCAAATAATATTTAAAATATTTTAATATAATTTAATTATTTTTAATAATATTATATATTCTTTTGATACGTGCAATGTAAATTTTTACGTACCACATGAATTTACTAGTACTGGTAAATTCACGTGCGTTGCAAGTAAAATAATTTCTTCTTTCTGATACTAATATAAAATTATTTAAATATTTAAATATATTCAAATTATGATTTATTATATATATTTATATTTTAATTAAAATTTTTGTTATATATTTTATTTATAATTAGTTATGGATATTATTTTTTTTATAAAGAGTTTCGAAAATGGTTAGCTACGTAATATTATCTAATTATAAACAAATATTTCTTCTAAGTCATATGGTTAAGTTGTGAGGAATTCTTTCTGGTTAGCTGAGTTCAAATTTTTGTAGTGTTATTTATAATAAATTTAAATTATTTTATGTAATATTAATTTTAAAAAAATAATAATAATATATATATATATATATATATATATATATATATATATATATATATATATATATATATATATGACTAATACGATATTTTTTAAAACCGTTTTGAAGTCTGATTGTATTATGGAAAATAGAAGATATCTAACCATTTGTCACTCATTTCTGCACAATCTCCCGAATTCGAACCCCCCTCTTCCCACCATTTCTTTTCACTCATCAGAGCCCTCATCACTTCAATGCTGCTCTCCACCCCCTCTCTAACCAACCACCACCACCGTTTCCCCCTCCACTTCACTCCAAACCACAGAAGAACCACCCAAACCAAAACCACCATCAAACCCCACTCGAACCCCTCGCAATCAGTGAGCAGCATCTCAAATCCACAAATCCGATCCGAAACTTTCGACTCGAAATCCATCGCTTCGCTCCTCAGCTCCTGCTCCAGCCTCGACGACGTCAAGTCCGTGCACGCAGTCTCGCTGCGAACGCTGCAGACCTCCGTAGCCTTCGTCGGCAACGTCCTGACCAACGCCTACTTGAGATTCTCCGGCCTGGCCAACGCCAGGAAGCTGTTCGACGTATTGCCCGAAAGAAACATCGTCACCTGGACCACAATCCTCAACGGCTACCTCGACTCCGGCCTCGACGACGAGGCGCTCGACCTGTTCGTAGAACTGATCGACAGCGGCGTCCGACCGAACAGCTTGACGTTCGTGTGCGTGCTCAAGTGCTGCGGGAACAGGGCGGATTTCGCACTCGGCCGGCAGGTCCACGCCGGCGTCGTGAAGGGGAACTGGAGCAACGTGATCGTGGATAGCGCGATCATGTACTTCTACGCTCGCTGCGGCGAGCTGTCCGACGCATCCCGGGCGTTCGACGGCATGCAGGTGCGGGACGTCGTGACCTGGACCACGATGATATCCGCGTACGCAAGCGCTGGGCGCGGCGGGGAGGCCCTCGAGATGTTCTCGCGGATGCGGCGTTGCGGAGGGCTGTGTCCGAATGAGTTCACCTTGTGCAGCGTCTTGAAGGCCTGCAGCGAAGAGAAGGCGTTGAGGTTCGGTCGGCAGCTCCACGCCACCGTGCTCAAAGGAGTGTTTCGGGAGGACGTTCACATCGGGAGCTCTTTGGTGACATTGTACGTGAAGTGCGGCGAGGTTTCGGATGCTAGGCTAGTGTTTGATCTCATGCCGAAGAGGAATACCGTCACATGGACTTCGATGATCTCAGGGTACGCGAGGAACGGCCTAGGGGAGGAGGCCCTGTCGTTGTTCGCGAAGATGAAGAGGCGACGGATATTCGCGAACAACCTGACCATAGTTAGTATCATAAGTGCCTGCGGTTCCATCGGACTCCTGAACCTCGGGAAAGAAGTACACGGCCAGGTGCTGCGGAGGCTTGGCCGAGGCAACAGTCACATCGATAGCACCTTGATTTGGTTCTACTGCAAATGCGGGGAGTACTCCTACGCGGCTAGAGTTCTAGAAGCCATGCCGGAGAAAGACGCCGTCTCGTGGACGGCGATGATTTCGGGACACAACGAGCTCGAGCACGGCTCGGAGGCGCTCAGGTTCCTGAGCGAGATGCTGTGGGAGGGCGTGGAGCCGAACTCCTTCACCTACTCCTCGGCGCTGAAGGCGTGCGCCAAGGAGGAGGAGGTGGCGTGCGGGAAGTGGATCCACGGGTCGGCCAACAAGGCCGGCGGCGGCGCCATGTCGAACGTGTTTGTGGGGAGCTCCCTCGTCGACATGTACATGAAGTGCGGGTCCGTCGAGGATGCTTGCAGGGTGTTCGAGGCGATGCCGGAGAAGAATCAGGTGACTTGGAAGGTGATGATAGTTGGGTATGCGAAGAATGGGCATTGCCCAGAGGCGATGAAGCTCATGTATCAGATGCAGGCGGAAGGGTTCTACGCGGATGATTATGTCGTCTCGACAGTTCTTAGCTCGTGTGGAGATACTCGGTGGGAATTGGAGCATTCTTCGGATTCTTGTTCTGTATCAATATGAGCGAGCTATATTTCTCCATACTGATTATATGGAATGGAGCTGCAACTGGGATGAGGCACCAGTTTGGCTGGCGGAAAGAAAAAGAAAGAAGATTTTAAGTTTTTGCTGTTTCCATAGCATCATGGCATGGAATATTGCAATTCCTATCATATTTTCTCGATGGTGTTTAGAAAGGCAGAGTACATCTTTGAGCATCAATAGTTTAGTCCCCATATTTTTTTAATAAATACAAAAAATTGATAGGTAAAGTGACATTGGGATGTGTTTGATTGAGGAACCATTTTCTCGGATTTTTTCTTTCTTTCTTTCTTTGGAAACTATTTTTTTTTATTTTTCTTTTCTTTTGATACCCAAATAAAAAACAAATATTGATTTTGCAAAATACGTTGGAGAATATATATACGATGCTATATATGATGCATGCAAAAATATATGCAAAAATATATAGAGTTATTTGTATTTGCATTCCTTACTGATAATTATATTTTTTCCTTTTCCATTTTTAGTTTTATTAGTAATATTTTTGTTTTGTGTTAAATAATAGAGGTAATACAAATAAGTTGAGAAATGTAAGAAATTGACGATAGTAGTAATTAATTTAAGGATAATAATAGAAAAAATATAATTAAAAAATAGTAATAGAAGATAAATATAAATAACTCCAATATATAGGACATGTATACTGACCAGACAATGTCTCCAACCTTGGTGGGAGCACTTCATGGCGATCGAGGCACCGTTTGTTCAGCCAAAATGGCAGTAAATTACTATGGCTTGCGGCATCAAACTGCGAGTATCGATTGACTTGAGTTTCGATCGTGCAATTTCCTAAAGCCGATTCGGTACACTTGTAAAACACCTTCAAGATGATGTTGTATATTATTAGACTTTTTTTACATGAATTGGATCATATTTGTTTATATTTATTTGTTGGCGATTTGGCTGTTGAAGTGTACCGATGAACATTTGGAAGTTTCAATCGGATTTAATATCGGAATATTTGGTTTTGAAGTCCAAAGAAACGGTTTTGGAGTTTGGAGTTACAAAAATTCTAGAGAAACTCCTGTGTTATTAATTTTTAAAACTCAGCCATAAATAGTCGGAGTTACAGAATATCCAAAGGAACTGGTGAGTTCTTAATTTTTAAATCTCATTTTTGATATATTTTTTAAAGCTCTAAACAGAAAAATAAGTACATTTTTATTATTAATAAAATTTATTTGTCATATTCAAAGTATAAGTTTTTATTTCAGAAAATTTGTTGTACAGAAAATATTTTTAAATAAATAAATTAAAACGAAACTATTTTAGAAAAATTTGAAGTCACAAAAGCTTTCACCATCTTGGATGACGAAAATATGAAAAATTAATTTTCTTTTATATTTGCCAAATTTTCGCCAACTGGTTTGGCGAAAATTTGGCTTTTGTCAATTTTGGCGAAAATCAGACAATAATTTTTTTTTTTTGGTTTGTCTTGGTTTATTTTTTTAGGTTTTTTTGTGTTAGTTTTTTGGGATAGTTGGGTTTGATTTTTTTATTATAAAAAATTAACACAAAGATATTCTAAAGACAATTTAAAACTAACTAAAATATTTTTTCAAATATTAGATACCACATCTGTTATTCCCGAAGACAGCTCAAAGAAGAAGAGGTCGCCACAAAGTAGAGACTCACATAAGTGTTCGTCTCTACAAACTCCAGAAGAGAAGTTGGTGCACTGAGATCCACACAAGAGTTCCTCTTTAGTGACACACAACCCCACATAAGCACTAAACAAGGAACATGTTATAAACTGACAACCCAAAGAAAATGCAAATACCACAAGAAACAGAAAATCGTTCTTCTCTTTACGTTCGCAGACGCTACACTGAAAAGAACGAGAACAAGAACAGAAAATACAAAGAAGAAAACTCTTGCTAGGGTGATCAAAACCACCATAGCACTAGGCAAGATTCACGCTATACAATGATCTGCCCTCAGGATCCAGCAAGTTCACATGAGAACTTTTGGAACGCTCTTGGTCACCTTCGCATCACTCGGAAGATTTCTTTGGAAGGATGCTAAAAACTGCCGCTGGTCCTGCTGTTGCTCTCGATTTTTCTCTCTTTCTCAATTTTTTCCAACCCACTAAATGAAAGAGGAGAGCCTCTATTTAAAGAGGATTTCAGCTTCCATGCGGCCTGAAAAAAAAATCAGGCCGCATGAGCCGCCTGCGCCGCTGTACTGCACAGAGCAGACAGTGCCGTCAGGCACCGAAAGCTGCAACCGCGTGACACAGAGAGCCCCGAGCCACCTGTGCCGCCTACGCGTTGTACCGTACAGAGCAGACTGTGCCGCCTGCGCGCTATACAACACAGAACAGACAGCACCGCCTGCGCGCTGTACAGCACAGAGCAGACAGTACCGCCTGCGCGCTGTACAGCACAGAGCAGACTGCGTCGTACCGAGCCGCCAACAATAGTCCCTGTCCCCTCCACACTTGACTCGCTCAAGCTAACTTGCTGGCCGCATAGCTCCAGGCCGCATGCGCTCCAGGCCGCATGCGCCCCTAGCCGCATGGGCTCCTGGCCGCATGCGCCCCTGGCCGCATGGACTCCTAGCCGCATGCGCCCCTGACCGTATGGCCCCTGGCCGTATGTGCACCTGTCTGCATGGGCACCTGACCGCATGGCCCCTGGCCGTATGCGCACCTGGCCGCATGCGCTCCAGACCGCATGGCTCCATGAAGCATGCGCCCAAGCAAGCAACCGTGCATGTAACTCGTGCATAAAAGGAGCGTAGGAGCGCCATGCGACGATGCTGACATGCTAAGTGTAAAGTGCAAAGTGCGCCAACAAAGCGCCACTTTGCGCCTTTGAGCCCGAGCCCGAGTCGCTAGCTCCTAAGGAAAATTTTCCAAATGTGGTGACAAAATAAAGATTGTCATAATGTGGTTCACACTTAATCCCTCTAGGAAAGTCAACCCACATGGGCCTCTACCCCATGTGCATATACAAATTCTAAGCATAACTATATATTGAGATATACACATTGGTGGTTTTCCAATGTGGGACTAAAACTTCCAAAGCCAAGTAGAAAATACCAACAATCTCCCACATATATCACAATATATGGTTGAGTGTTCCTCATAGTGACTGCCATCATACATTAGGATAGATGTCGCCCACGACTTGAATCTTCCCGCATGGGTCAATCAATAGTACGATACAAGAATGGACTATGCCTTGAATTATGAACCATAGCTGCTGTTCTTTCCACTCGCATAATGACATCAGCTGTGCCTCCGATCGCACATTAAATGCCATGTGATAACCTGGTTTCGGTGTATGTATCTTGGGTGTCTACAAGTTTACCCTCAAGAGACGACATGTATCTCTGTCAATACACTTAGGTAAGTTCCTTATTTCAGAGAGTTTAATATATCCCAGGATGAAGAATTACGCTTTCATGCAATGCTACACCTCTGTGACATGGTTCGTAGCCGAGGTTAACTACCTCATGTGGTATCACCCACAGTAGCATGAGGTCACTAGCATCTTAGTAGGTTGTACTATATCCCAGCATGAAGCCTTGTGCTTCCGTGCGGTGCTACGCCGTTGTGACATGGCTCGCAGCCGAGGTTAACTACCTCATGTGGTGTCACCCACTATAACATGAGATCACCGACCTCTTAGTAGTGCTGTGCTACAACTCTCTATTTTTCCAGCATTAGGCTACCTGCGTATTTACGGTGCTACTGCCACTGTGACATGGCTTACAGCCGAGGCTTTACATCTTTTACCTCATTATGGTGTCACACCACTGTAGCATGGGATACAAGTCCCTTGTAGTGCTGAACTACACGTGCTTCCAGCAGCGCACGCCGGACATTCACTCTGCCCGAGAACTCATTAAGGCGTCGAAGCCAACCTTACACAGGAATTGTTCTATAGAACAAAATAGTAGACTACAATGGTTTCGGGTACGTATCACACATTTTCCATAAGGACTACCCATTGTACCTGATATTTTTTCAGTCAGTGGTCCTCCCTTGAATCAAAAGCTAGATGCCTAGTAGATTTATCTTTGAACTGGTAGCATAAAACTTAATGGTATGATTACAAAGACACAATATCAGAGGTCCTTCAAGCCCGTTTTACTTGCTGTGACTAGCTGGTGCTTGAGGCCTTTAGTGAACGGATCGGCCAGGTTCTCCTGACTTCGAACATCCACCACTGCAATGACACCAGTCTTGATGAGATTGTTCAGTGCTCTGTGTCGAAGTCGCACAGTCCTCTTCTTTCTATTGAAGAGATTATTAGATGCTACTGCTACAACTGCCTAGTTGTCGCAGTATATCGGTATAGCCAGAATCTGCACACCAACTATTGAAAGATCGTACATGAGCTTCCAAAGCCATTCTGTTTCATCTATTGCAGCTGCAAGTGCATAGAACTCAGACTCCATCGATGAGCGTGAGAGCATCGTCTGCTTCTTCGACTTCCACGATATGGAAGCTCCTCCCATTGAGAAAATATATCCTCCTGTGGATCTCTCGCTCTCTTCTTCTGAGCACCAACTAGCATCACTGAAGCCTTCTACCACTGCTGGATCTCCGCTGTAGTAAAGTGCAAACTTCTGAGTCTTCTTGAGGTCTCTCATCACCCTCTTCACAGCTTTCCAGTGTTCAACACCTGGGTTACTCGTGAATCTATTCAGCATCCCAACAACAAAAGCAATGTCAGTGTCACGACTCGCACCCGATATAGGGGCACGAGTGCGTGGGTACATGCAGCCTACGTCGCAGCATCGGCGGTAGAACGCTGTCTAGGTTACAATACTATCTAATAAATCTCACACGAGTATCCAACTCCATAAGGAGACACAAATATCACAATATAATCTGAAAATACTCAATCACATAACCAAAGCACGATAAGATATCAAAGAAAATAAATAATCAAATGCAACACAAGTCTAAATAATCTAACTCAACAATAACATCCAAGTCTCAAAGTATGCCGAAAATAAATTCGGTACCATAAACTGCTAAAAGAAACTAATCTGAATAACTAGTGATCCCGGCTAGACCTTCCGGAATCACAACTGAACTACAAGATCCAAAGCTGCAGCTACTGTCACGACCCGCACCCGGAAATTCGGGCACGAGTGCGTGGGTACGTCCAGCCTACGCCGCAGTGTCGGCGGTAGTACGCTGTCTAGGGCATGATCACAGGTGATAAATCTAGCTCATTCACAATAATTAAATAGGCAAAGAAAAATAGCAGGAAAAGAATGCTAAGATTTTATAACCAGAATATGATAATCAGATCCAGAGTTTATTACAGAACCATAGATTATATCGGGGACAAACCCGATTACTAAGATGAAAGGAAATAAATAACTAAGGCTAACTACTCTGCAGGGGTAGTCTCCTGGGTGGGAACCGGCTCTGCAACTGTATCACCTGCTGTCTCAGAGGGTCCATAATAGGTGGGGGCAAGGTTCTCGTCATCGCCTAAACAACGGATCCAGTCAGGAAAGGAGCAAAGTACACAATGCACAACAAGATTTAAACTAAATATTTGTGACAGGTAGAAAATAACTGACTAAGCATTATGTTGAGAAATGCGTAAGGAAGTAGTTAAATTAACTGAGAAATAATGCTATAAAACAAGACTAGAAGTAAAATATGATTGATTGCTATAAACCAGAAATTCGAGTAAAACAGGAATAAAATGTGACAAGAAATATAACTGTAACAAGACAGGAACTTATGTGCGTGAACTTGTATATTTAGAATACCTAGTTGGCATGTAGGGGTTTATAAGGCTAATAGGGCCGTCATAGACGTAGTACACAATGATTACGGGAATAATCAAGTATAAGGCTGATGGTACAATCGCGTACCAACAGCTGGCACACAGTGATTACAGGGGGAAAGGGTAAACTACATGCCTCCTAGTATTCTCCCACCCGACACGAAAAGCAAGACACGAAATACATTATTCAAGACATGAAATCCAGTGTTCTAACTCTACATATAATCATCAATGGTACTAATAAAGCAGGGAATTTATTTATCACAATATAAAGGTTAAACTTGAAGTGCAGGTACTTGCCTGATGTTTGGATCCAAATATAGTTTGGTGTCTCGGGGAAATTTTCAGAAGTGAGTCCGGATACTGAAATAAACATTACCATCATGCTCAGAAGATGTCAAATAGCTAGAAACGCCTATCATTGGGTCCAATTTGGAGACAAGGGCAAAAACAGCAGTTTCGGATCAAAACGGGGTCCGCCGGTGGGCCCGCTTTGCACCGAAAAATGTGTCCCGGTCAAAGGTCTTCAAATTCGCCAAACTTAGTGTCAACAGGTCAGGAACGCTGATACGAACCCAACGGAACTTCCAGATTTGGATTCCGATGAGCCGAACACAAAATCGCCCGTCGAGCGGGGCCTGTGGGGCCCATGACACGCGATTTCGTCAACGTTCTCAGAATCGAACCAAACTTGACCCACAGGACCAGCGTATCGCTACGAGTTTGATGGCGCAAGTTTCGTCTCGATCCGACGTGTGTGCACGAAGTTAGGGTGAATTGCCGAAAAGGCGGATACGGGGCAATGTCCGCGGATACGCGTTGATTCCGGTGTGCACGCACACCCGAATCAGCTTCCACGAAAACTCACACGTCCGTATCGATGATGCGTACGTATCTGTAAAGACCGTACGCGACCAAGTCGTCCCGTTTGGCGGGGAGCACTCAGTTCCGGGGTGAAACAGGGTCTGGTTTTTCCTGTTTTTGGATCGCGGTGTGCGATCACCACAGGACGCGATGCCCCGAACAGTTTGTCCGGACACCGAGAGGGTCATACAGGCTTCACAACGTAATTTACGGAATTGGAAACAGAGCTACGAGGCGAAAGTTACACGTACCTGAAGGGGACCTGAAAATTCAAGGTCGAGGCGTGTCCGACTCGTGTCGGACACGAAAATGGGAATTAGGGCTAGGGTTAGGGTTTCGTCTGAAATCCAGCCGTGGACGGCGGAGGGCGGCTGCTGGGCGGCCGGCGAGGGCGGGGGACTGTTCGCCGAGGGGCGGCGCAACGTTCACGGGGGCGGCGGTGGCTCGGGGCGGCCGGCAGCGGCGACTGCGGCTGCTGTTCGTGCTGCTGCTGGAGTCGGGCGGGTGGCGCCGGAGGAGGAGCGGAGGAGAGGGGAGGAGGTGCTGGCGGCGCCGGGGCGAGGCGAGGAGGTCGGCGGGGAGCGCTGAGGCGGCAGCGGCGGAGCGTGGTCGGGTGGCCGGAGAGTTAGGGTTAGGGTGAGGGTGGTGGAGGAGACGGCGCTCGGGGTTTAAATATGGGCGGAGGCGCGCTGGTCAGCCGGGGATGGCGGAGGTCGGGGGAACGTCGCGCGGGGAGCGGGGCGCGGAACGCGCGGCGCTGCTCGCGGAGGCCGGCGCTGGACGCGGGCGGAGAGGGGTTGGGTTCGTGCGGGTCGGGTCGGGGCTAACGGGTCTGGGCAGACCCGCCCGACCCGCAAGGGAGACGGGCTGGGCTGGGCGCTGGGCTCGGCCCACTGGGCCGGGCCGGGCCCAAGGAAAAGAAAAAAATATAAAATATAAAATAAAATAAAATAATAATAATAAATATAAATATTTTAATTAATTAATTTATAAAAATAGTTTTGAGGTATTTAAAAATAGGTCAGAGGCCCAGAAAAATCCAGAAAAATTACCCTAAGTCCAATTTTTCATTTTACACCCAAAAATGTTATTTTCATGATATTTTAATATTGTTTATTGCCAATTAAAAATTATTTATTATTTGAAATCCTTGATTTTAATTACAGAAAATTTCCAGAAAATTCCAGAAAATTGGGAAAAATCCAAGATTTAATAAATTGAAAAATTCAGGGGGTTTACAACCTACCCAACTTACAAAAATTTTGTCCTCGAAATTTAAATTATGGCAGGGTTCTCTCTGTCCAGACTCACTTGATTACAGTCTAATGGGTTTCTCTCAGGTGAACATTGCGGTCGCTACCCAACTTAGAATTTACCCATATATCCTCTAAGGCTGTACGACTAGTAAAGCTAGGTCCCAACTTAATAAATCATGGTATTGAATCTTTAAGTCTGCAACACAAATACACCACCTATGGTATTCCCTTAGTCATAGAGGTTATCGTCAATTCGACCGGTCTCAGGGGTACATCTAGCACTACAAATCAAACTTATACCAAACACAGGATTTTGTCTTTCCGAAATAAGGGAAGACGAGGATCAATAGTAAAGAGTTTAAGGGCGAGGTGGTAGGACAGAGGTATAGGGATCAAGGCGTTTAAAGAATTCAAATGGGAATTGTCAGGCGGTTATGGATTGAGATTCTATTCTGGTAATCGTTTATTCGCATGCTCGTATTAGTACAGTTATGTAACTGATACGATATGCTCGGACGTATTTAGGGACAAGTATACTAGTCAACTATATATCTCAATCCACGTAAAGTAGTCGTGCGAAATGCGAATCAAAATGCACTAAGGTTGATCAGACCGTAGTACACTGATTCTGAGTAGACACTTGTATTAGTGGGGTTGATCAGGCCTCAATAATACAGGTGTCATGAACAAGCCCGACAAAGAGTAAGCTTGCAAAACTAGGCTATAAAATAGCAGCATTAGTCGAGTTTAGCAAAACTAAGTGCGCTAGATGATGATAAAAGAGGTACAAATTTATTGAAGTTCACAAGACACATATAATAAGCACAATAGCAAAAGCTTCTAAAAACTCTACAATTATCAAAATTAAAAAGCATACTAGGTTATTTAGCAAGTTTAAAATTACTAGGTTGGGGCTGAGGTCACGAACCAACAGGCACGAAAACAATACTAGGAAAAGGTATCTACGAATCACTTACGCGCATTGGCTGCTCCCAAGGTCTGCGCGTTCTCCACGGTCATCACGTAAGCTTGTCCGCATCCTGGAGCAGCGGCACAGTCCCTCACTCGATGTGCTGTTGATCCACAATACAGACAGGCACCTAGTCTCTTCCTACAAACTTGCCAGGTGTGACCTTGTTTTTTACAAAAGCCACAAGTGGGAACTCGTTGATTCTGTCCTTGAGCTTGGTGTTGGGGTGCTGTAGCTCGAGGGAGAGGACGCTGGGTTTGCTGCGGGGACCTCTGCTGTTGTTGTTGTTGAAAAGAGCGTTTGTTGGGTCCCGCATTCCCGGTATCTCTCTCTCGCTTTAGTTTATGCCCCATGTCTCTCTCAACGCCTTGTGCCACGTTCAAGATTTTCTCATAGGTGCGGGCTCGGCTGGTGGTGACAGCAAGGCGAATATCTGGAGACAGCCCCTTCTTGAATCTACGGGCTCTGTCCTCCGGGGTACGAACCATGTACTCCGCAAAGTGGCTTAACCTGCTAAATTTAGCAGTATACTCATCAACAGATAGGTTACCTTGTTCCAGTCTCTCGAATTGGCTTTCGAGAGCTTCCCGAGCCACTTCGGGGTAGAATTTCTCCTTAAATAGCCTCTTGAAGTCCTTCCAGGTGAGGTCAGGAGCAGATAGTTGGGGTTCATCTCTGAACCAGGTTCGAGCAATGTCGAACAGTTGCAGGCTTGCGGACTCCACTTTGAGATCATCAGGAACCCGAGCAGTCTTCAGGAGTCTCTCTACGTTCTCTATCCATTCATCGGCATAGAGAATGCCTTCAGTTTCGTAAAATTCCAGGGGTCTGAGGTTTTTGAAGTCTTTGGCACTCCCTGGCCTCTTGAGTGGCGACTCCTGGGACTTAATAGCTTCTGAGAGGCTGGTCCGCAGAAGTGCAGTCTGTTCTTTCTGGGATTCCACTAGTCCCTGGAACACTCCAAGTAGTTGTGCCCCATCTAAAGTAACTGCCGGAGTAGATGGAGGTGGAGGGAGTGCAAGAGTTTCGGGCACAGTCTGCTCAGCTGGTTCTGATGTGCCTCCTACTGTGTTCCTTGTCTGAACCATTCTGAAAGATGAAGGGATAGGGAGATCAGAGTAGATTACTTGGAAATCAAGGGCGATTGAAAAAATTGATCAGAAGTGATATCAAGAATTGAAATAAGGACCCTATACTGTGAATGAGCTTTTCCTAGAATCCTCAATCTTATTGCAGGCCTGTTCGGTCCCTAAGTTGAAACCGAAAATTTTAGTCGTTTGGACCTGCATGGGCCACCACAAAAATGTGTCACGACCCGCACCCGAAAATTCGGGCACGAGTGCGTGGGTACGTCCAGCCTACGCCGCAGTGTCGGCGGTAGTACGCTGTCTAGGGCATGATCACAGGTGATAAATCTAGCTCATTCACAATAATTAAATAGGCAAGAAAAAATAGCAGGAAAAGAATGCTAAGATTTTATAACCAGAATATGATAATCAGATCCAGAGTTTATTACAGAACCATAGATTATATCGGGGACAAACCCGATTACTAAGATGAAAGGAAATAAATAACTAAGGCTAACTACTCTGCAGGGGTAGTCTCCTGGGTGGGAACCGGCTCTGCAACTGTATCACCTTCTGTCTCAGAGGGTCCATAATAGGTGGGGGCAAGATTCTCGTCATCGCCTAAACAACGGATCCAGTCAGGAAAGGAGCAAAGTACACAATGCACAACAAGATTTAAACTAAATATTTGTGACAGGTAGAAAATAACTGACTAAGCATTATGTTGAGAAATACGTAAGGAAGTAGTGAAATTAACTGAGAAATAATGCTATAAAACAAGACTAGAAGTAAAATATGATTGATTGCTATAAACCAGAAATTCGAGTAAAACAGGAATAAAATGTGACAAGAAATATAACTATAACAAGACAGAAACTTATGTGCGTGAACTTGTATATTTAGAATACCTAGTTGGCATGTAGGGGTTTATAAGGCTAATAGGGCCGTCATAGACGACTAGTACACAATGATTACGGGAATAATCAAGTATAAGGCTGATGGTACAATCGCGTACCAACAGCTGGCACACAGTGATTACAGGGGGAAAGGGTAAACTACATGCCTCCTAGTATTCTCCCACCCGACACGAAAAGCAAGACACGAAATACATTATTCAAGACATGAAATCCAGTGTTCTAACTCTACATATAATCATCAATGGTACTAATAAAGCAGGGAATTTATTTATCACAATATAAAGGTTAAACTTGAAGTGCAGGTACTTGCCTGATGTTTGGATCCAAATATAGTTTGGTGTCTCGGGGAAATTTCTAGAAATGAGTCCGGATGCTGAAATAAACATTACCATCATGCTCAGAAGATGTCAAATAGCTAAAAACGTCTGTCCTTGGGTCCAATTTGGAGACAAGGGCAAAAACGGCAGTTTCGGGTCAAAACGGGGTCCGCCGGTGGGCCCGCTTTACACCGAAAAATGTGTTCGGGTCAAAGGTCTCCAAATTCACCAAACTTAGTGTCAACAGGTCAGGAACGCTGATACGAACCCAACGGAACTTCCAGATTTGGATTCCGATGAGCCGAACACAAAATCGCCCGTCGAGCGGGGCCTGTGGGGCCCACGACACGCGATTTTGTCAACGTTCTCAGAATCGAACCAAACTTGACCCACAGGACCAGCGTATCGCTACGAGTCCGATGGCGCAAGTTTCGTCTCGATCCGACGTGTGCGCACGAAGTTAGGGTGAATTGCCGAAAAGGCGGATACGGGGCGATGTCCGCGGATACGCGTTGATTCCGGTGTGCACGCACACCCGAATCAGCTTCCACAAAAACTCATACGTCCGTATCAATGATGCGTATGTATCTGTGAAGACCGCACGCGACCAAGTCGTCCCGATTGGCGGGTCGCACTCAGTTCCGGAGTAAAACAGGGTCTGGTTTTTCCTGTTTTTGGATCGCGGTGTGCGATCACCACAGGACGCGATGCCCCGAACAGTTTGTCCGGACACCGAGAGGGTCATACAGGCTTCACAACGCAATTTACGGAATTAGAAACAGAGCTACGAGGCGAAAGTTACACGTACCTGAAGGGGACCTGAAAATTCAAGGTCGAGGCGTGTCCGACTCGTGTCGGACACGAAAATGGAAATTAGGGCTAGGGTTAGGGTTTCGTCTGAAATCCAGCCGTGGACGGCGGAGGGCGGCTGCTGGGAGGCCGGCGAGGGCGGGGGACTGCTCGCCGAGGGGCGGCGCGGCGTTCACGGGGGCGGCGGTGGCTCGGGGCGGCCGGTAGCGGCGGCTGCGGCTGCTGTTCGTGCTGCTGCTGGAGTCGGGCGGGTGGCGCCGGAGGAGGAGCGGAGGAGAGGGGAGGAGGTGCTGGCGGCGCCGGGGCGAGGCGAGGAGGTCGGCGGGGAGCGCTGAGGCGGCAGCGGCGGAGCGTGGTCGGGTGGCCGGAGAGTTAGGGTTAGGGTGAGGGTGGTGGAGGAGACGGCGCTCGGGGTTTAAATAGGGGCGGAGGCGCGCTGGTCAGCCGGGGATGGCGGAGGTCGGGGGAACGGAGCTGGACGCGGGCGGAGAGGGGCCGGGTTCGTGCGGGTCGGGTCGGGGCTAACGGGTCTGGGCAGACCCGCCCGACCCGCAAGGGAGACGGGCTGGGCTGGGCGCTGGGCTCGGCCCACTAGGCCGGGCCGGGCCCAAGGAAAAGAAAAAAATATAAAATATAAAATAAAATAAAATAATAATAATAAATATAAATATTTTAATTAATTAATTTATAAAAATAATTTTGAGGTATTTAAAAATAGGTCTGAGGCCCAGAAAAATCCAGAAAAATTACCCTAAGTCCAATTTTTCATTTTACACCCAAAAATATTATTTTCATGATATTTTAATATTGTTTATTGCCAATTAAAAATCATTTATTATTTGAAATCCTTGATTTTAATTACAGAAAATTCCCAAAAAATTCCAGAAAATTGAGAAAAATCCAAGATTTAATAAATTGAAAAATTCAGGGGGTTTATAGCTACTCTCCCTGTGGTCCATAAAACGTCGGACACCAGTCCTCTAAGTCGCAGTCTGAAAAAATATTTCTAGTCAAGATAGAAAAAAGTACATCTCTAATAGAAGTTCTAAATCAATGATATAAACTATATAACAGTAAATAGATATAAATATACAAGATGCATATACATGTACAAGAGATACACAATAAAGGAAATACTGGAAATAAATACAAGAATGAACAAGAATACTAATGACTAAGTGTGTGAGTACTAGCTTTAACATGTGATCGGCTTGGGAATTTGTACATGAATAATGGCGTGGTTAGTCATACGTGCGGTGTATGACCAACACTAACATGGAAACAAGACTTGTATATGAAGGGTATGATCACATATCTACACTAAAATACTCTCCACCCCCGACTGATATAGTAGATCCAACCATGGTATGCTATAGCATGGGATTCTAGGAAGGTAGCAAATCTTCCAGAGAATCAGTATCTGTACATGCACAAGATAATCAATGAAACAAGACTTGCACAAGATACACCATATACAAGGAATAATATCTCATGACGAGATCCAAATATACCAATCCGTGTAACCATCGTGTCAAAAAAATATAGATATCTACACTAAATACAATGAACATAGAGGATATCATAAACAAGAAACTATCAGAGAATGTACTCACCTGGGGTCCTTAGCTGGTAATACCAATATCCTGCTCCTGAAGTCTCGCAGGACGATCCAATGGTCCTATATACAAATGATATAATACAATACAGCATCAGCCATTACACTAGCACACACAAACATAATTATACTACGCTCGGAACTACGCAAGGGTGCTAACTAGTCCACTAGCAAGGTCAAGTGTACGTCTAATTGTACGGGTGTCATGTCTTCAAATGCGATGCATAATCAGACAGTCAATCACTAACACGTCTAGCCAGTACGTCAGTGTACACAAGGCAGGCAGTTCACTAATATTCAGGGTCACATGGTCAATCTAAATACGGGATATCCATAATTAACACTTATGGTCTCATGTAATTATACGGGAAAATCCACAGTTAACTTAGGGTCATACAACACGTATACAAATTATAGTTATAGTCATATCTAGTATTAGCATTTAATTCCCACACAATATATATATATATATATATATATATATATATATATATATATATATATATACCAATTTGAATATTATACACATATGCGTACGTATATGCATATGAGTTTGGTTTATTCGCATGGTCTCTTGCAATGAACATCTAACGAACTTGTCATGAAGCAACACGCTAACATCTATAATCATCATTCACACGTACATATACACAAACATGAAAGGAACAACCCGAACCTACGCGCACGTGAACGAGGGGGTGTTCGACGTAGAGGTGGCGCTCGGTTGCATCACGGGGAGGCTCGGCTGCTTCTGCTGCTGCTGTTCAGGCGAGGCTCGGTCCGGTCCAGTCGCTGTCGAGGGAAGTCGTTCAGTCGTCAAGGATCAGGCGTCGACGGGAGGTTCTCGATCAAGGAGGGGATCAGGTCCAGTAGCTGTGCTGAAGAAGGAGGGAAGTCGATGAGGGTGGAATTCTGTAAACCCCCTGAATTTTCAAATTATTAAATCTTGGATTTTTCCCAATTTTTTGGAATTTTCTGGGAATTTTCTGTAATTAAAATCAAGGTTTTCAATTAATAAATAATTTTTAATTGGTAATAAATAATATTAAAATATTATGAAAATAATATTATTGGGTGTAAAATTAAAAATTGGACTTAGGATAATTTTTCTGGATTTTTTGGGCCTCAGACCTATTTTTAAATGCCTAAAAACTATTTTAATTAATTAATTAAATAAATAAATAATTATTATTATTCTTATTATTGTTTTTATTATTTTTATTATTATTATTATTTTGTTTCCGGCCCAAGCCCAGCCCGCTCGGCCCGGCCCAACACCCGGCCCAGTCCCCTCCGGCCCAAACCCTAACGGGTCGGGTCGGGTCCGCTTGAACCCGACCCGCCCGGACCCGGATCCGCCTGACCCTCTCCCCACGACTGCCCGATTCCCCCGCCGCCTCCGGCGGCTGCCGCCCCGCCCGCGGCCACGTCGCCTCCCAGCCCGCACTCCCCGGCCGACGACCCCCCCCACGTCACCGCCTCACCCGGCGCCTCCCCCGCTCGGCCCCGCCCCCTTTCCCCTATTTAAAGCCCCCCGGCCGTCGAGCCTCCACCGTCAGCCACCCCAGCCACCTCGCCCAGCCGCCGGACGCCGCCGCTGCAGCCACCCTCTTCCTCCCTCCTCCTCTTCTCCTCCGGCGCCGTCGAGCGCCGTCAACGTCAGCAGCAGGCCGCAGCAGCGAGGGACAGCAGCAGCCGCGCCGCCTGCCGCGCGCCTCCGGCCGACCTCGGTCGCCTCCGCCTCGCCGCCGTGCGCCACGCCGCCCTAGCGCCGGTCCCCTCCGCCTCCGCCTGGCCGCAGAACGCCGCCCTCCGGCCAAATCCCCAAACCCTAATTTCCCAAATTTCCCTCCCTGTGTCGGACACGAGACACAGGACACAGTGTCCTGTGTCGTGTCGGACACGTGTCAGACCCCGGTTTTTGGGTCCCCTTCAGGTGCGTGTAACTTTTTGTCCGTAGCTCTGTTTTCAATTCCGCAAATTGCGTTGTGAAGCCTGTATGACCCTCTCGGTGTCCGGACAAACTGTTTGGGGCATCGCGTCCTGTGGTGATCGCACACCGCGATCCAAAAATAGGAAAAACCAGACCCTGTTTTACCCCGGAACTGAGTACGCCCCGCCAAACGGGACGACTTGGTCGCGTGCGGTCTTCACAGATACGTGCGCATCGTCGATACGGATGTGTGAGTTTTCGTGGAAGCTGATTCGGGTGTGCGTGCACACCCGAATCAACGCGTATCCGCGGACATCGCCCCGTATCCGCCTTTTCTGCAATTCACCCTAACTTCGTGCACACTCGTCAGATCGAGACGAAACTTGCGCCATCGGACTCGTAGCGATACGCTGGTCCTGTGGGTCAAGTTTGGTTCGATTCTGAGAACATTGACGAAATCAAGTGTCGCGGGCCCCACAGGCCCCGCTCGACGGGCAATTTTGTGTTCGGCTCATCGGAATCCAAATCTGGAAGTTCCTTGGGTTCGTATCCGCGTTCCTGACCTGTTGACACTAAGTTTGGTGAAATTGGAGACCTTTGACCCGGACACATTTTTCGGTGCAAAGTGGGCCCACCGGCGGACCCCGTTTTGACCCGAAACTGTCGTTTTTGCCCTTGTCTCCAAATTGGACCCAAGGACAGGCATTTTTACCTATTTGACATCTTCTGAGCATGATGGTAATGTCTATTTCAGCTTTTGGACTCATCTCTAGAAATTTCCCGAGAGCCAAAATTAATCAGATCCAAACAACAAGCAAGTACCGGCACTTCAAGTTTATTCTTTATATTGTGATAATTAATTTCCTGCTCTACTAGTACCCTTGATGATTACACGTAGTGTTAGAATTCTGGATTTCATGTCTTGGATACTGTATTTCATGTCTTGTTTTTTATGTCGGGTGGGAGAATACTGAAAGGCATGTAGTTTACCCTGACCCTTGCCATGTTTAATAGCTGTTGGTACACGACTGTCCATCAGCCGGATCTCGATTATTCATGATTAATAGCCGTCTATGACGGCCGGTTTAACCTTATAAACCCCTACATGCCAATTAGGTATTCTAAATACAAGTTCACACACATAGTTTCTTGTCTTGTTGCAGTTCCTGTTGTCTTGTCACAGTTACATTTTTCCTATTCATTCCTGATTTACTCATGCCCTGGTTTATAGCAATTAATCCTGTTTTACTTATAATCTTGATTTATAGCATTATTTCTCAGTTAATTTTTCTACTTACTTATGCATATTCTCACCATGATGTTTAGTCAGTTATTTTCTACCTGTCACACATATTTAGTTTAAATCTTGTTGTGCATTGTGTACTTTGCTCCTTTCCTGACTGGATCCATTGTTTTAGGCGATGATGAGAACCTTCCCCCACCTATTATGATCCCTATGACGTAACAGGTGACACAGTTGAGAAGCCGGTTCCCACTCAGGAGACTACCTTTGAGGAGTAGCCAACCAGTTAGCTAGTTTTTTCCTTTCAGCATAATACTCGGGTTTGTCCCCGATTTATCTTCTGGCTTTGTATTAACTGTGGATTTGATTGTCACAGATTAAATATAATGAAATCCAAGCTTGCTTATTCCTGTGATTATCCTTGCCTGTTTATTATTGTGGATGAGATAGATAGTTATTGATCCCAAAAAATGACCTAGACAGCGTACTACCGCCGACACTGCGGCGTAGGCTGGACGTGCCCACGCACTCGTGCCCGAATATCCGGGTGCGGGTCGTGACACGTTTTTGTGGTGGCCCATGCAGGTCACGACTAAATTGTTCGGTTTCAACTTAGGGACCGAACAGGCCTGCAATAAGATTGAGGATTTTTAGGAAAAGCTCATCCACTTGATTGAATCATTCTTGATATTCATATCGGTTTCAAATCATTTTATTGACTTGCATCCTGCTTTGATTTCTGTGCGCCTCTTATCAGTTATTTTGAATGCAGGGAAATGGACCCACCAGCCAGCAACGAGGCTCATGCAAAAATACCACAAGCCGTTGTGGTTACCCAAGAAGACAATGTGATGCCAGTCGTCCAATCATCACAAGACAGTCAAGCAAGTCAGCCTGCCTCAAGAATCTACCAAGATGACGTTCCACCCTCGACGCAGCCTACTCCACCGATGCCTTCCTTCCCACTGGGACCGCCTATGGACGAACAACAAATATTGCGAATATTCTACGTGATGATGCAAGCCTATCAGAAGGTTCAACAAGAAGCTCAGCAAAACCAAGCGGAGAATTTCATCGACAGAATTAGCTCGGAGTCACGGAAGCCAAGCAGTTCAAATGTAATTACCTTCGACGAGAACGTCCTTACTGCAGCACGACCTGTGGAGTGCACCACAAGGATCGAGTCTAGCCGAAAGCGGCCGTATGCGTCAGCACCAGACCAAGCACAGCAGGAAAGAGCGGCAAAACGACCACAGATGAATCCAACCCAAGGGCAGAACCAACGAGCTCCCACTTGTGGCTATTGTCGAAAACAAGGTCATATTTGGAAGGATTGTAGAAAGAGGCTAGGTGTCTGTCTATATTGTGGATCAGCAGCACATCAAGTGAGGGACTGTGCAGCTGCTCCAAGAACACGGACAAGCTTACGCGATGACCATGGAGAACGTGCAGACTCTTAGAGTCACCAATGCACGTAAGTGATTCGTAGATACTATTTTCTAGTATTATTTTAGCTTGTGCCTATTGGTTCGTGACCTCAGCCCCAACCTAGTAATTTTAAACTTGCTAATAACCTGGTATGCTTTTATATTTAATAACTGTAGAGATTGTAGAGTCTTCTGTTATTTTGCTTATTATGTGAATTTAAATTTTGTACCTCCTTTCATCATCATCTAGCGCACTTAATTTTGATGTACTTTATGCTGCTATTCTATAGCCTAGTTTTGCAAGCTTACTCTTTATCAGGCTTGTTCATGACACGTGTATTATTGGACGCGTACACTAATACAAGTGTCTGTTTAGATCAGTGTATTACGGTCTGATCAACCTTAGTGCATTTTGATTCGCACTTCGCACGACTACTTTACGTGGATTGAGATACGTAGTGATTAGTAGACAAATATACTTGACCTAGACATGCTGAGCATATCGTATCAGTTACATAACTAAACTAATACGAGCATGCGAATAAATGACTACCAGAATAGAACCTCAATCCATAACCGCCTGACAAATCCCACTAGAATTCTTTAAACGCCTTGATCCCTATACTTCTGTTCTATCACCCCACCCTTGAACTCTTTATTATTGATCCTCGTCTTCCCTTATTTCGGGAAGACAAAATCATGTGCTTGGTATAAGTTTGATACATAGATAGTACTAGATATGCCACTTAGGCCGATCACATACTTGAGGACTAACCTTTCGTAATTGAGGACATATCATATGTGATATGATCGGCGTTGAAATTTTGAGGATTGAATGACATGAGTAACCATATTAAGGAATATTTTCTTAAAGTATATAGTCTTTTGTGATGAATGGGTAAATTCTAAGTTGGGTAGCAATACAATTGTCAACTCGAGGGGAATGTCCTTTGGATTGTGACCGAGTAAGGTTAGATTGGAAGAAGCAAGCCATTCTAATTTTTTGAAAATTTAGAGGAGTGACTAAGATGATTAATGAATTGATATCGAGGACCCAATAGTTACATCCTAGGTACATGATTTAATTTTGAATAATGAGAGTAAAATCGTCAATTGGAATTTAGGGTATATATGATTCAGACTTGAACATTGATGGACTGCACTTAAATTATTATTTTTTTCTTTTCAATTTGATGATTTGATCTAAGAATTAAAAGTTGATGGTTGGACTACCTAGTTGGAATATTGAGGATGTGAATGTAATTTAAAAGGGCTGAAACATACAAATATTGTTGGACTCGAATCACTTCTAGAGGAATTATGATAATTCGAATCGTGAGGCAAGGTCATCTTGAAAATACTATATGGACTAAAAATTAAAAATCTGCTTGTGGATAATTTGAGAAAGTAAGAAGTAATAACCATAGGTTGAATTTTGATTGGAACAAGTAGTCGTCTTAGCCTTGAAGTGATTGCAGTGGACATGATTAGAATTTAAATTATCGCAAGGAGATTGCGATTGATGTACATGAAGGGTTAACAGAGTATGGCTTAATTTTAAATTTCAAGGACGAAATTTTTGTAAGTTGGGTAGGTTGTAAACCCCCTGAATTTTCAAATTATTAAATCTTGGATTTTTCCCAATTTTCTGGAATTTTCTGGGAATTTTTTGTAATTAAAATCAAGGTTTTCAATTAATAAATGATTTTTAATTGACAATAAATAATATTAAAATATTATGAAAATAATATTTTTGGGTGTAAAATTAAAAACTGGACTTAGGGTAATTTTTCTGGATTTTTTGGGCCTCAGACCTATTTTTAAATGCCTAAAAACTATTTTAATTAGTTAATTAATTAATTAAATAATTATTATTATTCTTATTATTGTTTTTATTATTATTATTATTATTATTATTATTATTATTATTATTATTTTGTTTCCGGCCCAAGCCCAGCCCGCTCGGCCCGGCCCAACACCCGGCCCAGTCCCCTCCGGCCCAAACCCTAACGGGTCGGGTCGGGTCCGCTTGAACCCGACCCGCCCGGACCCGGATCCGCCTGACCCTCTCCCCACGACTGCCCGATTCCCCCGCCGCTTCCTGCGGCTGCCGCCCTGCCCGCGGCCACGTCGCCTCCCAGCCCGCACTCCCCGGTCGACGATCCCCCCCACGTCACCGCCACACCCGGCGCCTCCCCCGCTCGGCCCCTTTCCCCTTTCCCCTATTTAAAGCCCCCCGGCCGTCGAGCCTCCACCGTCAGCCACCCCAGCCACCTCGCCCAGCCGCCGGACGCCGCCGCTGCAGCCACCCTCTTCCTCCCTCCTCCTCTTCTCCTCCGGCGCCGTCGAGCGCCGTCAACGTCAGCAGCAGGCCGCAGCAGCGAGGGACAGCAGCAGCCGCGCCGCCTGCCGCGCGCCTCCGGCCGACCTCGGTCGCCTCCGCCTCGCCGCCGTGCGCCACGCCGCCCTAGCGCCGGTCCCCTCCGCCTCCGCCTGGCCGCAGAACGCCGCCCTCCGGCCAAATCCCCAAACCCTAATTTCCCAAATTCCCCTCCCTGTGTCGGACACGAGACACAGGACACAGTGTCCTGTGTCGTGTCGGACACGTGTCAGACCCCGGTTTTTGGGTCCCCTTCAGGTGCATGTAACTTTTTGTCCGTAGCTCTGTTTTCAATTTCGCAAATTACGTTATGAAACCTGTATGACCCTCTCGGTGTCCGGATAAACAGTTCGGGGCATCGCGTCCTGTGGTGATCGCACACCGCGATCCAAAAACAGGAAAAACCAGACCCTGTTTTACCCCGGAACTGAGTACGCCCCGCCAAACGGGATGACTTGGTCGCGTGCGGTCTTCACAGATACGTGCGCATCGTCGATACGGACGTATGAGTTTTCGTGGAAGCTGATTCGGGTGTGCGTGCACACCGGAATCAACGCGTATCCGCGGACATCGTCCCGTATCTGCCTTTTCTGCAATTTATCCTAACTTCGTGCACACTCGTCAGATTGAGACGAAACTTGCGCTATCGGACTCGTAGCGATACGCTGGTCCTGTGGGTCAAGTTTGGTTCGATTCTGAGAACGTTGACAAAATCGCGTGTCGTGGGCCCCACAGGCCCCGCTCGACGGGCGATTTTGTGTTCGGCTCATCGGAATCCAAATCTGGAAGTTTCGTTGGGTTCGTATCCGCGTTCCTGACATGTTGACACTAAGTTTGGTGAATTTGGAGACCTTTGACCCGGACACGTTTTTCGGTGCAAAGTGGGCCCACCGGCGGACCCCGTTTTGACCCGAAACTGCCGTTTTTGCCCTTGTCTCCAAATTGGACCCAAGGACAGGCGTTTCTAGCTATTTGACATCTTCTGAGCATGATGGTAATGTCTATTTCAGCTTTTGGACTCATCTCTGGAAATTCCCCGAGAGCCAAAATTAATCAGATCCAAACAACAGGCAAGTACCGGCACTTCAAGTTTATTCTTTATATTGTGATAATTAATTCCCTGCTCTACTAGTACCCTTGATGATTACACGTAGTGTTAGAATTTTGGATTTTATGTCTTGGATACTGTATTTCATGTCTTATTTTTCATGTCGGGTGGGAGAATACTGAAAGGCATGTAGTTTACCCTGACCCTTGCCATGTTTAATAGCTGTTGGTACACGACTGTCCATCAGCCGGATCTCGATTATTCGTGATTAATAGTCGTCTATGACGGCAGGTTTAACCTTATAAACCCCTACATGCCAACTAGGTATTCTAAATACAAGTTCACACACATAGTTTCTTGTCTTGTTGCAGTTCCTGTTGTCTTGTCACAGTTATATTTTTCCTATTCATTCCTGATTTACTCATGCCCTGGTTTATAGCAATTAATCCTGTTTTACTTATAATCCTGATTTATAGCATTATTTCTCAGTTAATTTTTCTACTTACTTATGCATATTCTCACCATGATGTTTAGTCAGTTATTTTCTACCTGTCACACATATTTAGTTTAAATCTTGTTGTGCATTGTATACTTTGCTCCTTTCCTGACTGGATCCGTTGTTTTAGGCGATGATGAGAACCTTGCCCCCACCTATTATGATCCCTATGACGTAACAGGTGACACGGTTGAGAAGCCGGTTCCCACTCAGGAGACTACCTTTGAGGAGTAGCCAACCAGTTAGCTAGTTTTTCCCTTTCAGCATAATACTCGGGTTTGTCCCCGATTTATCTTCTGGCTTTGTATTAACTGTGGATTTGATTGTCACAGATTAAATATTATGAAATCCAAGCATGCTTATTCCTGTGATTATCCTTGCCTGTTTATTATTGTGGATGAGATAGATAGTTATTGATCCCAGAAAATGACCTAGACAGCGTACTACCGCCGACACTGCGGCGTAGGCTGGACATGCCCACGCACTCGTGCCCGAATATCCGGATACGGGTCGTGACAAATTCAGGCGAGTGGAAACGACGGTGGTGGTTGCTGTCGTTCAGTCGAGTTGTGAGGGCGAGGGATCCAGCGAGGTCCGGTTGGTGATGGCGTGCAGGCTGGTTGATAGAGGTTGACGGGATCTGGGTCCGACGATGGAGGATGTCGAGGTGAGTGGGGTGTTGACGCAGGTGATGGTAGTCATCGGGATGGGAGGAGATGGTTCGACGGGGTGAAGATGATGATGACGACGAAGGAAGGCGGTAGTTGTCACGCCCCGATTTTGCCCAATCGATAATCGTCCCCCGGGCGTGATGCCGTGCACGCGTAGGGCACGTGTGCACAAGGCCTAGGCATAATGATGATCTTTAGAACATATGCAACAGAGTACGCAAGTAAGATAACACACATTGAGGCATAGAAAAGTTTTCTTTTTATTGATAATGAACATCTTGTTTACAGGCTCTTGACCCAAAACGAGAAGGATGCCACACGGGCTTACAACTTGGATACAAAATGAGATAGCGGATCCATACATTACATCCCTTACTTAAATTTAAAATACCAAAACACCTTGGGTGCGAGTCAGCACCATCGCCTTGAGGCTTCCAAAAGTAAGAACGAGCTCCTTACTTCTTATGTACTGGAGCTACCAAAAGTCACGTCACGAAAGCGTCTTGATTCAAGAAGGGGTCGAAGAAAGCTTGTCATGCCCCAGTCCCAAAATACCGAGGGACCGGACGCGTGATAATGGCCAGCAGCATACACCGATGGACAAACCCAATTTAATGGATCCATCGGGGCATACTTAAGCTGTAATACATCAATAAGTAGGTCCAACGATACAAGTCACAGTCTAATCTAATCTCATCCACAACATATAATCACAGATCAAATGCCAGAATAAATGCAATAAAATAAACTAACAAATCTCAATAAAAGTGTCTCGGAGAACAATCCGAGAACAAGTCTGATACATCAATGCAATAGGCTGGAAACAAAATAACTAGAAACAGAAATAAATGAGTATCTCAAGCCAATACTCAGGAGAAGTCCTCTGGTATGATCTCGTCCTCAGATCCTGGTTCTGCTCCAATGTATGCACCTGCTTCTGCTAATGCTAATGCTCCGGTCCCGTATACCTCGGGATAGATCTCGTCAGCTAATCCTGGGGACATAATCCGGATCCAGGTCCTCAGGGGACATAGCAAGGTACAGATAATACAAGCCAAAATAAATGCAGTACAGTAATAAATGAAATAATAAGGTAAATATATAACCAGCTAAGTGATATGCAAGTGAGAGTTTTAGTCATACTCGGGCTGAGACTACTACAGGATCAGTGTCGGAGAAACCTATAGCAGTATTCTCTCGAAGGGCCAGTACGGTACCAAAGCTCTGTGTCAGAGTCTAAGACACAATCCATTAAAATATTATATATATATAATCAGCCTTATGTATGATATTTCTCTCCCCATCCAATGTAATCTCACGTCACAGTTTCATGATATCTCATGTCCATGTCACGCAAAACCATATCTAATGCAACAAGTCTGCATAAAATCTAAGCATGTAAACTGTGTATGTCATAAACCTGTATCCTATATAGAATCACCATGAATATCTCAGGAAGGTTCCGTCTCATGAATAGTGTCAAGTGTCCTGGGTATAATGTACTTGATAAGACAAGCACGAGAATCTATCGGGTCTCGGTATCCATGTCTAGGTGACGTTACACAACTCCGCGTACGGTATTGGCACCCGACTATAATCGGACGCTAAGTAAGTCACACGGTCCTAGGTCAAGCATGTACAACAATATGAATAAGACAAAAAAATATGTAACAAGAACTGCAATGTTGGCAAGGTACACTTGCCTGTGGTTCTGGCTCCAACTGTAGCTCTGGTCTTAGTGTGATTTGCAGGTACTACTCCGGTTGCTGAAATAAACATCACCATTAGATTCAAAAAATATCAAATAGCTAGAAACGCCTGTCCTTGGGTCCAATTTGGACACAGGGGCAAAAACGACAGTTCTGGGTCAAAGCGGGGTCCATATGTGGGCCACTTTGCACCGAAAAAATGTGTCAGGGTCAAAGGTCTCCAAATTCGTCAAACTTAGTGTCAACAAGTCAGGAACGATGATACGAACCCAATGGAACTTCCAGAATTGGATTCCGATGAGCCGATCACAAAATCGCCCGTCAAGTGGAGCTGGTAGGGCCCACGATACGCGATTTCGTCAACGTTCTCAGAATCGAACCAAACTTGGGTCACAGGACCAGCGTATCGCTATGAGTTCGATGACGTAAGTTTTGTCTCGATCCGACGTGTGTACACGAAGTTACGACGTGTTCCAGAATAGGCGGATACAGGATGTTGTCGGCGGATATGCGTTGATTCCGGTGTGCACGCACATCCAAATCAACTTCTGCAAAATCCTACATGTCCGTATCAATGGCGCGCACGTTTCGGTGAAGACTGCCCGCGACCAAGTCGTCCCGTTTGGCGGGGCGCACCCAGTTCCGGGGTGAAACGGGGCATTGGTTTTCCTATTTTTGGATCGCGGTTTGCGATCACCACAAGACGCGGCGCACCGAGCGGGTTGCACGGGCATCGAGGGGGTCACGTGGTCTACGCGTTACAACTGACGAAATCGAAAATGGGTTAACGAGGAGAGAGGAAACACTACCTGAACAGGGCTCCGGAAACTGAGAATTCGCGTGTCCGAGTCGTGTCCGAGTCGACACGACACAGTGAGTCATATTCGGGTGCTGCTCACCCTAGGGTTAGGGTTTGGGGCTTCTGCTCGAGCTGCGATGGCCGGAGGTGGCAGCACGCCGGAGCTGGCGGGGGACGGGCGGCCGCTGCTGCGGGGCTGCTGGCTGCTGGAGGAGGAAGAGAGGGAGGCGTGGCCGACGTCGGTTCTGGCAGGAGGAGGCTGGCGGGGCGGGGGCGACGTCATCGACGGAGCTGGGCAGCGGGTGAGGGAGGTGGCGGAGGCTAGGGCTCCGGCGGGGAGGGGGGATTTGGCCGGAGAAGAGAGGGCTTTAGGGCTTCTTATAGGCGGAGGTCGAGCGGGGTTGCTGCGGGTGTCGGGCACGGCGGAGGAGGGGGTTCATCGTGGCGGAGAGGACACGGCGAGTCCGGGTAGAGCGAGGAGGAGGAAAGTGGAGGAGGGATATTAGGGTTCCGGCGGCTAGGGTTATTTATAGGTGTTGCCGCCGGCCGGAATAGTATTCCGACTAGAATTAGGATTTGGGTTTCGGGTCCGTGGGTCGGGTGTAAACTCCTTCACCCAAAATAGGTATTTGTGTATATTTTATATTATTATATTTATTATAGATGTTGAATTTATTTAGAGTATTCTCTTAGTTAATTAGAAAATAATTTTTTTTAGTATATTTACTTATATAAATATTCATTTAGAATTATTTTAGGTTATTTTATATTTTTGAAGATTTTTCTAGAATTTTTGGTAATTAAAACTTAGAAAACATAAATTTCTAGGACTTCTATGATTTACTATACGACCATACTTGCATGTCGTTCTTACCAAATATTTATTTTAGTTTAAAATATTTAATTATATTTTTTTGTAATTTATTTAGAATTTTAAGAAATTTATTTAGATTTTAAAATTATTTAGGATTTATTTGGATATATATAGTCTTAATATTAGATAGATGCTAATTTAGTGTTAATAGATATTAATAAGATTTTTATAAATTATTTGTATTATCTTTAATTATATTTAAGATTATAAATTATTGAGATAAATTCAAACTCTATTTTAAATTAATTCAAATCCTGAACCTACTAGGAAATCAACTTCATGCATATCCTATCCTTATTTAAATTTATCATAATCCTACCCAAATTAACCAATCCTAGTTGTATTTAATTAAGTAGTCTCCACCATTATAAATACCTCATCCTTCATATTTTTCTTCCCCAAAATTCCTCTCTTTTTCGTCAAAAAATAGTCAAAATTCGTCATAAATTCAGCCTCACTTTCTACTAGTTATGACGAATTAAAAAGATGATATCTCCTAGCTCCGGACTCCAAACGCGCTCCAGTTTTTTTTGTTAGAACGATAATGAGGTTAGCTTTCTGATTATATAAATTTATTTTCTAAATTATGAGTATTAAATTTTAGAAAATTCGTAGAGTACAGCATGTACGAAAATAGATGTGTTTCGATGTATTCGTGATTCCGGGAGAACCAGAAATAAGAATCATGAACCGTTTAAAGTTTCGGAAATCTAATGTCGAGATAATCGACATATATTTTTTCTAGAATTTATTTTGAAGTATTTACATACTGTTAATTCTGTAGAACTTTTAGGTTAGAATTTAACCATCGGTGCACAATACAAAATTTGTATGTGCCATAATTCCCAAACGAATTTGAATTCAGACGAGCCATAAATTCTAGCATATTTTTGATGCTGAAATCTACAAAAAATCATGCATGAAAGTTGAGTTTGTGTCGGTTGACTTTTTGGTCAACAGATCGCCTCGATTTGCGTGCCATGAGTCTCGAGTTGATAAAATTCAGTTTTTTTGGACAAAATTTAGGAATTAACATAAAAATCAGAATAATAAGATTAAAATAGGATTTTAGAGTAATTATTCCAGAATTAAATAAATTAAAATAAATTATCTTTTGACGTGATAAATTTGTAATACATAGGCTATTTGGACTGTGACTTGGACTCTGATTCATACCAGCCGCAGGACCCCAGGCAAGATACCTTGCCAAATTGCTTACAGTATTTTGCATGCTTAGTATATTTTTGTATATTTATTGTATTTCGGTATATTTCTTGCATGTGTAGTTTTCTTCCAGTCATTACTATGTATTAGATATGTTGACACACACATGGCACTTAGTATCATCGAGGACAATCATTAGGCGTATGGGCTTTTAACCACTCTGGTAACACCGTAGTCACTAGCACGCACTATGGTGGGTCATGTCCGATGGTCGCTACCCCAGAGGTATGTCGATTGATGGAGTCCGAGGGTCGCTACCCTAGAGGTATGTCGGCTGATGATGTCCACTGACGAGCGTGAGGTTGTGAGGATTAGATCGAGTAGCCTACCCTTGCCCATACGTCAAAAAGTTGTCCTCATTTGCATTCATATAGATTGTCATGTACAGCGTACTTATCTATTTTCAAACCATATGCATGTTTACTGTATTCAAATTGGCTCGTATTTTCTGTATCTTGTTACGTCCCTCTGAGGACCTGGTCCGCTGCCAGGTGTATCTTTTCTTGAGTATTTGCAGGAGCGCAGATTTGGATGGTTACATGTGATCCGAGGATGTCTTCTCTTCGAGCTGTGATGGATAGCTGGTATTCTTATATTGTGTTGTGGTGTTATACTCATATTGTATTTGCTCTTATATTCGAGTTGGTAGTGGATTTGTTTCCATCCAACTATCATCCTTAGATACTTCTTATTGAGATCTAGTTTCATAGATACTGGTTATTTATTTCTATATGATTTTGGATGGATGAGATTTAGATTTTATCCTGTGACTTGTATTACATTTTATACCACTTGTAGATTTTATATTCATATTACAGCGTACGTATGAATTTGGTTTCCATATATTGGAGTTGCCATATCCATGCGGCTAGCATGCTTACGTGTCCTAGTCCTACGTATTTTTTGGACTGGGGCGTGACATGTTTTTGTGGTGGCCCATGCAGGTCGAGAGCATATTGTCTCGGTTACGTTACTGTACCGAACAAGCCTGCACCTAGGACTAGAGTATAGGATCTCATCCATAATTGACTGTGATTCATCTCCTCCTATCTGTTCTATTTTGAACAATTGTATCCTGCTTGATTCATGTGCTTCCCAAATAATTCCTTGAGTATAGTCTTCTGCTAGAATATAGGAACCCCTGTTATTAGGATGATAATTAGAGTTGCACACCTATTAAGAATACAACGAGAATATAGACACACCACTAAGTTTAGAATATCTAGTGAACCTAGAATTTCTTATCTTTAGATTGTTATACCATTATCCCTTGATGTATTAAGAAGACTTGAGAGTAGTATAGACACTACTAGAGTTAGTTAGAAGTTTTACCATAATGTTTGACACCTAGTATCACATAGTCTTTTGACCTATTAATTGAAGTGTAACCGAATGATATTTATCACATGCTAGCAAAAGACGACAGTGTTTATTCAAACCATAGAATTTAGAGGTCCTTGCCCTATTTGGTCGACTAGCGACTTAGATAAGGAGGTTGTATGATAACTGTAGAGATTGTAGAGTCTTTTATTATTATTGCTTATGTTATTTTTGCTTTTGCGAACTTGAATTATTTTATAATTTCTCACATCATAATCCAGCATTATATTTTCTGTGCTACCTTGAATTATTCTGCTATTATAGCATAGTTTTTGCAAGCTTAATCTTATATCGAGCTTGTTCATGACATATGTGTTATTAGGGCCTGAGCAACCATATTAATACAAATTGTCTAATCAGAATCAGTGTATTATGGTCTAGCTAGCCATAATGCGCTTGATTCGCCCTTCGCAATAGTATTTTACGTGGATTGAGATGTATAGTGGACCAGTAGACAAATATACTTACCCTCTAGATACGAAAAAGCATATCATATCAAGTACATAACTGCACCGATGTGAGCATGCGAATAGAAAATTACCAAATTAAGATTTCAATCCACAACTCTCTTGACAATTCCCATTTGAATTCTTTAAACGCTTTGATTCCCATACTTTCATTCTATTACCCCTCCTTGAACTCTTTTCCGTTGCTTTCCGTCTTTCCTTGTTTCGGAAGACGAAATCTCGTGCTTGGATATAAGTGATACACGGATAGTACAAGATATACCCCATAGGCCAATCACATTATTTAGTGACTATCTTTCATAATTGATTAAGGGCATATCACATATGATATAGTTGGTGTTAAAGTTTTGAGGATTGAATGACATGAGAAAATAAATTGAGGAATATTTTTCTTAAGTGTAAGAGCCTTATGTGATAGATGGATAAATTCTAAGTTGGGTAGAAATTGCATTATTAAACTTGAGGAGAATTCTTTTAGATTGTGATCAAGTAGGATTAGAATTGAGAGATTAAGTCCTTTTAAATGTGAAGAATTTTAAAAGAAGGATTAAGATAATGAGGATTTAATAAATTTTAAAAATCTTGATATTGAGGACCCAATATTTATACTTTGAGCACATGATTTAAATTTTGAATATTGAAGGATGAATCATCGATTTAAATTTTTAGGATAAATATAGAATTTTAGACTTGAACAACTGGAGAATTAGATTTAAATTTTACAATTTGATGATTTGAATTAAAAGTTTAATTTTGATTGTTGGGTCACCTATTTGAAATATTGAGGATGTAAATTGAGTTTAAATATTTGAAGAGTACAAAATTCTTAATTTGAGAATAGGAATAAGATTTGATTATAATTGTTTATTGTTCAAAGTCTACAGGAGATTATGATAGTTGGAAATGGTGATATAAATTTTGATGTGGGATATCATATAGACTTGAGTTAGATTTGAATGTTGATTATTTAAAAAAAAATCGAGAAGAGATTACGACAGGTTAAATTTTGATTTAAACAGTGGTTATATTAATTTTGAAGTGATCGCAATAGATTCAAATAGATTTTGTTATTTAAATTTTTGGAAAAGATTGCGATTGACATACCTTGTGTACGAATGTGAAGGATTTAACAAATTATGTCTTACTTTAATTTCGAGGACGAAATTGTTTTAAGTTGGGTAGATTGTAAACTCTCTCACCCAAAATAGGTATTTGTGTATATTTTATATTATTATATTTATTATAGATGTTGAATTTATTTAGAGTATTCTCTTAGTTAATTAGAAAATAAATTTTTTAGTATATTTACTTATATAAATATTCATTTAGAATTATTTTAGGTTATTTTAGATTTTTGGAGATTTTTCTAGAATTTTTGGTAATTAAAACTTAGAAAACATAAATTTTTAGGACTTCTATGATTTACTATACGACCATACTTGCATGTCGTTCTTACCAAATATTTATTTTAGTTTAAAATATTTAATTATATTTTTTTGTAATTTATTTAGAATTTTAAGAAATTTATTTAGATTTTAAAATTATTTAGGATTTATTTGGATATATATAGTCTTAATATTAGATAGATGCTAATTTAGTGTTAATAGATATTAATAAGATTTTTATAAATTATTTGTATTATCTTTAATTATATTTAAGATTATAAATTATTGAGATAAATTTAAACTCTATTTTAAATTAATTCAAATCCTGAACCTACTAGGAAATCAACTTCATGCATATCCTATCCTTATTTAAATTCATCATAATCCTACCCAAATTAACCAATCCTAGTTGTATTTAATTAAGTAGTCTCCACCATTATAAATACCTAATCCTTCATATTTTTCTTCCCCAAAATTTCTCTCTTTTTCGTCAAAAAAGAGTCAAAATTTGTCATAAATTCAGCCTCACTTTCTACTAGTTATGACGAATTAAAAAGACGATATCTCCTAGCTTCGGACTCCAAACGCGCTCCAGTTTTTTTTGTTAGAACGATAATGAGGTTAGCTTTATGATTATATAAATTTCTTTTCTAAATTATGAGTATTAAATTCTGGAAAATTTGTAGAGTACAGCATGTATGAAAATAGATGTGTTTCGATGTATTCGCGATTTCGGGAGAACCAGGAATAAGAATCACGAACCGTTTAAAGTTTCGGAAATCTAATGTCGAGATAATCGACATATATTTTTCCCAGAATTTATTTCGAAGTATTTACATACTGTTAATTCTGTAGAACTTTTAGGTTAGAATTTAACCATCGGTGCACAATACAAAATTTGTATGTGCCATAATTCCCAAACGAATTTGAATTCGGACGAGCCGTAAATTCCAGCATGTTTTTGACGCTGAAATCTACAGGAAATCATGCATGAAATTTGAGTTTGTGTCGGTTGACTTTTTGGTCAACAGATCGCCTCGATTTGCGTGCCATGAGTCTCGAGTTGATAAAATTTAGTTTTTTTGGACAAAATTTAGGAATTAACATAAAAATCAGAATAATAAGATTAAAATAGGATTTTAGAGTAATTATTCTAGAATTAAATAAATTAAAATAAATTATCTTTTGACGTGATAAATTTGTAATACATAGGCTATTTGGACTGTGACTTGGACTCTGATTCATACCAGCAGCAGGACCCCAGGCAAGATACCTTGCCAAATTGCTTACAGTATTTTGCATGCTTAGTATATTTTTGTATATTTATTGCATTTCGGTATATTTCTTGCATGTGTAGTTTTCTTCCAGTCATTACTATGTATTAGATATGTTGACACACACATGGCACTTAGTATCATCGAGGACAATCATTAGGCGTATGGGCTTTTAACCACTCTGGTAACACCGTAGTCACTAGCACGCACTATGGTGGGTCGTGTCCGATGGTCGCTACCCCAGAGGTATGTCGATTGATGGAGTCCGAGGGTCGCTACCCCAGAGGTATGTCGGCTGATGATGTCCACTGACGAGCGTGAGGTTGTGAGGATTAGATCGAGTAGCCTACCCTTGCCCATACGTCGAAAAGTTGTCCTCATTTGCATTCATATAGATTGTCATGTACAGCGTACTTATCTATTTTCAAACCATATGCATGTTTACTGTATTCAAATTGGCTCATATTTTCTGTATCTTGTTACGTCCCTCTGAGGACCTGGTCCGCTGCCAGGTGTATCTTTTCTTGAGTATTTGCAGGAGCGCAGATTTGGATGGTTACATGTGATTCGAGGATGTCTTCTCTTCGAGCTGTGATGGATAGCTGGTATTCTTATATTGTGTTGTGGTGTTATACTCATATTGTATTTGCTCTTATATTCTAGTTGGTAGTGGATTTGTTTCCATCCAACTATCATCCTTAGATACTTCTTATTGAGATCTAGTTTCATAGATACTGGTTATTTATTTCTATATGATTTTGGATGGATGAGATTTAGATTTTATCCTATGACTTGTATTACATTTTATACCACTTGTGGATTTTATATTCATATTACAGCGTACGTATGGATTTGGTTTCCATATATTGGAGTTGCCATATCCATGCGGCTGGCATGCTTACGTGTCCTAGTCCTACGTATTTTTTGGACTGGGGCGTGACATCGGGTTCATATGAATCCGGCCCGACCCATTATTGTTTAAATACGGGTTCGGGTCTGCGGGTTGCGGGTCGGTTTTGGTTTAGAGAACCGGGGCTGGGTTGGTTTGGTTTATTTTGAAAATAAACCCGGTTTATTTCTAGGGTTTAATTCGGTTTATTTATACAATAGTTATAGGGTTTTAAAAATGCTTCCGGAGTCCAATAAATTTCCGAAAAATTATCCTATGTCCAGTTTTCTATTTTATACCATAAAATATTATTTTATAATATTTTAATATTATTTAATAGAAAATAAAAATCATTTAAATTTTAAACACCTTAGTTTAATTACCGAAAAATCCCAGAAAATTTCAGAAAATTGTGAAAAATTAAATTTTAAAAATTCTTGAAAAATCAGGGGGATTACAATCTACCCCCTTAAGAGGATTGCGTCCTCGCAATCAAAGAATAATCGGTCAACATAGATGACACGGTTGTAAACATTGTTCGAAGTACATCACGATTAAGGAAAAATCAAGGCTGAGGGTTTTGAGAAGAACACATAGGAAAAATCATTTCCCCAAGCCTTAAAAGTTATGCAATCTCCCGTATGAAGGAGATCTAGAAGACTACAGTTTATTTTTTTTTATAGAAAAAACTAGGTTATCACTTATCATACTAGGTTATCAATTATAAAATATTCTAGGTTATTGATTATTAGCAAGTTCAAAATTACTAGATTATCAATTACTAGCAAGTTAAAACTATCAGGCTAAGGTCACGAACAAATAGGCACGAACTAAAGCAATACTAGAAACAGAAAACTACGAAAACTTACGCGCATTAGCTACTCCATGAATATGCGCGTCCTCCAAAGTCATCGCGAAAGCTTGTCCGCGTCCTTGAGGTGGTGCCCTCTGCTGTTGCTGGGCCTGCTGGAAGAGTGCTGGTCGAGGTGCCAAAGGTAGCCTTGGTTGATATCCTCCTGGTGCTGGTAGAGCTTGTTGGTTTGCCCTTGGTATTCCTTCTCTACACTCAGGACAGTCCCTTACTGCATGCTGTCTGGATCCGCAACCCAAGCATAGTTCGAATTTATGTCTATACTCCTTCTCAATATGGCCTATCTTGCCGCAGTAGTGACACGTAGGAAGAGTTAGTAATTTGGATACAGCTCCTTGTGGTGCTTGATGCAGATAAGGTTTCTTTGCAACTTCTTCATGCGGTGCTCGGGCCGATGCTGATGTGGAAGGTCGCTTCAGACTGGTCTCTCTCTTGGTGACGCGCTCCATGCGTCGGACTGCAGTAAGGATGTCTGAGTAGGATGTAGGTGCAACAGATCCAATTAGTTTATGTAGCTCGACGTTTATTCCATCGAAGAACTTCTCGGCCTTCTCTTCTTCTGTCGGAATCAAGGTAGGAGCGAAGTGACTCAGATGAATGAATTTCGCGTTGTACTCTTCCACTGTCATAGTATCCTGAGTGAGGCGGTTGAACTTGTCCCACAGTTCTGATCGAGCGGTAGCTGGAATGTACATCTCCTGAAAGAGTCTGGAGAACTCCTCCCAGGTGACTCGTTCTGGTCCGAGCCGGGTCTCCTCGGATAGCCACCAGTGATGTGCATTGTCCGTCAATTGCATTCTGACGGCAGTCATCCAACGTTCCCGTGGAAGCTCAGCTGCTTCCAACTGGTGTTGTGTGTTGGTGAGCCACTCATGAACTTCTGTAGGCTCCTCCTTGCCTAAGAAGGTACGGGGCTTCAACTGGCAAAAATCGGTGATAGAGCCCGTCGGTTGCCGTCGAGTTGGTAGGTTGGCCCGTTCCAGTATATTTACTATGCTGTTCCTCAAATAATCAGCCTCACGACGCTGAGCTTCTTAATAAATATGTTGTTGGGCTTGCATCATTGCGTAGATAATTTGGAATATCTGTTGTCCGTCCATAGGCTGTCCTTGTAGGAATACAGGTATTGGTGGAACGAACTACGGAGGCGGTGGGATGTCATCTCGCCGAAATCTAGGAGCATGCTGATCTGCTTGGCTGCCTTGTTGAGTAGAGGGATCTCCGCTCAATGGCGTCACTTCATCTTCTCCGTAGGTGGTTACAGCACCTATTGGTGTATTTGCTGGAGTTTCGTCGTTTGTTCCTGAATCCATTACTCTACATCCAAAAATAAACTATAAGAGGCGGACAGAAATCAAGGCAAGATGCAAGTCAAGAATTTAATTTGAATCCGATATAGATATCAAGAACGTTTCAAGCAAGTGGATGAGATCCTAAAACTTATCCTATCCTTAGTGCAGGCTTGCTCGACCCCTAAGTTAAAACCGAACAATTTAGTCGTTGACCTGCATGGGCCACAACAAAAACCATGTCACGCCCCAGTCCCAAAATACCGAGGGACCGGACGCGTGATAATGGCCAGCAGCACACACCGATGGACAAACCCAATTTAATGGATCCATAGGGGCATACTTAAGCTGTAATACATCAATAAGTAGGTCCAACGATACAAGTCACAGTCTAATCTAATCTTATCCACAACATATAATCACAGATCAAATGCCAGAATAAATGCAATAAAATAAACTAACAGATCTCAATAAAAGTGTCTCGGAGAACAATTCGAGAACAAGTCTGATACATCAATGCAATAGGCTGGAAATAAAATAACTAAAAACAGAAATAAATGAGTATCTCAAGCCAATACTCAGGAGAAGTCTTCTGGTATGATCACGTCCTCAGATCCTGGTTCTGATCCAATGTATGCACCTGCTTCTGCTAATGCTAATGCTTCGGTCCCGTATACCTCGGGATAGATCTCGTCAGCTAATCCTGGGGACATAATCCGGATCCAGGTCCTCAGGGGACATAGCAAGGTACAGATAATATAAGCCAAAATAAATGCAGTGCAGCAATAAATGAAATAATAGGGTAAATATATAACCAGCTAAGTGATATGCAAGTGAGAGTTTTAGTCATACTCGGGCTGAGACTACTACAGGATCAGTGTCGGAGAAACCCATAACAGTATTCTCTCGAAGGGCCAGTACGGTACCAAAGTTCTGTGTCAGAGTCTAAGGCATAATCCATTAAAATATTATATATATAATCAGCCTTATGTATGATAATTCTCTCCCCACCCAATGTAATCTCATGTCACAGTTTCATGATATCTCATGTCCATGTCACGCAAAACCATATCTAATGCAACAAGTCTGGATAAAATCTAAGCATATAAACTGTGTATGTCATAAACCTGTATCCTATACAGAATCATCATGAATATCTCAGAAAGATTCCGTCTCATAAATAGTGTCAAGTGTCCTGGGTATAATGTACTTGATAAGACAAGCACGAGAATGTATCGGGTCTCGGTCCATGTCTAGGTGACGTTACACAACTCCGCGTACGGTGTTGGCACCCGACTATAATCGGACGCTAAGTAAGTCACACGGTCCTAGGTCAAGCATGTACAACAATATGAATAAGACAAAAAAATATGTAACAAGAACTTCAATGTTGGCAAGGTACACTTGCATGTGGTTCTGGCTCCAACTGTAGCTCTGGTCTCAGTGTGATTTGCAGGTACTACTCCGGTTGCTGAAATAAACATCACCCTTAGATTCAAAAAATATTAAATAGCTAGAAACGTTTGTCCTTGGATCCAATTTGGACACATGGGCAAAAATGACAGTTCTGGGTCAAAGCGGGGTCCATATGTGGGCCACTTTGCACCGAAAAATGTGTCAGGGTCAAAGGTCTCCAAATTCATCAAACTTAGTGTCAACAAGTCAGGAACGATGATACGAACCCAACGAAACTTCCAGAATTGGATTCCGATGAGCCGATCACAAAATCGCCCGTCAAGTGGAGCCGGTAGGGCCCACGATACGCGATTTCGTCAACGTTCTCAGAATTGAACCAAACTTGGGTCACAGGACCAGCGTATCGCTATGAGTCCGATGGTGTAAGTTTTGTCTCGATCTGACGTGTGTACACGAAGTTACGACGTGTTCCAGAATAGGCGGATACGGGACGTTGTCGGCGGATACGCGTTGATTCTGGTGTGCACGCACATCCAAATCAACTTCTGCAAAATCTTACACGTCCGTATCAACGACGCACACGTTTCGATGAAGACCGCGAGCGACCAAGTCGTCCCGTTTGGCGGGGCGCACCTAGTTCTGGGGTGAAACGAGGCATTGGTTTTCCTGTTTTTGGATCGCAGTTTGCGATTACCACAGGACGCATCGAGGGGGTCACGAGGTCTATGCGTTACAACTGACGAAATCAAAAATGGGTCAACAAGGAGAGAGGAAACGCTACCTGAACAGGGCTCCGGAAACTGAGAATTCGCGTGTCCGAGTCGTGTCCGAGTTGACACGACACAGTGAGTCGTGTCCGGGTGCTGCTCACCCTAGGGTTAGGGTTTGGGGCTTCTGCTCGAGCTGCGACGGCAGGAGGCGGCGGCGCGCCGGAGCGGGCGGGGGACGGGCGGCCGACTGCTGCGGGGCTGCTGGCTGCTGGAGGAGGAAGGAGGAAGAGAGGGAGGCGTGGCCGGCGTCGGTTCTGGCCGGAGGAGGCTGGCGGGGCGGGGGGGGATTTGGCCGGAGAAGAGAGGGCTTTAGGGCTTCTTATAGGCGGAGGTCGAGCGGGGGTGCTGCGGGTGTCGGGCACGGTGGAGGAGGGGGTTCGTCGTGGCAGAGAGGACACGGCGAGTCCGGGGGAAGCGAGAAGGAGGAAAGTGGAGGAGGGATATTAGGGTTCCGGCGGCTAGCGTTATTTATAGGTGTTGCCGCCGACCGGAATAGTATTCCGACTAGAATTAGGATTTGTGTTTGGGTTTCGGGTCCGCGGGTCGGGTTCAGATGAATCCGGCCCGACCCATTATTGTTTAAATGCGGGTTCGGGTCTGCGGGTTGCGGGACGGGTTTGGTTTAGTGAACCGGGTCTTGGTTGGTTTGGTTTATTTTGGAAATAAACCCGGTTTATTTCTAGGATTTAATTCGGTTTATTTATACAATAGTTTTTAGGGTTTTAAAAATGCTTCCGGAGTCCAATAAAGCCCCAATTTTGCCCAATCGATAATCGTCCCCCGGGCGTGATGCCGTGCACGCGTAGGGCGCGCGTGCACAAGGCCTAGGTATAATGATGATCTTTAGAACATATGCAACAGAGTACGCAAGTAAGATAACACACATTGAGGCATAGAAAAGTTTCTTTTTTATTGATAATGAACATCTTGTTTACAGACTCTTGACCCAAAACGAGAAGGATGCCACACGGGCTTACAACTTGAATACAAAATGAGATAGCGGATCCATACATTACATCCCTTACTTAAATTCAAAACACCAAAACACCTTGGGTGCGAGTCAGCACCATCGCCTTGAGGCTTCCAAAAGTAAGAACGAGCTCCTTGCTTCTTATGTACTGGAGCTACCAAAAGTTACATCACGAAAGCGTCTTGATTCAGGAAGGGGTCGGAGAAAGCTTCAGCTCCTCGCCGCATCGCCTTGGCTCGGGGAACCTGCTGCAACGAGGGTCAGTACTTCGAAAAGTACCTGTGAGGGCGAGCTAACCCAACTTAACCAAAATCTACAACGAGTTCATATGAGCATACAACATTTATTATCATGTGATCTATCTATCTTGCCCTAGTTCAATTCTTCGCATAAGATAGAGTAAAATAACATAACCAAATGTGCCACCGCTCGATGACTTTACCTGTACCGTCTGAGCCACCTGTATAAAACTTACCATGACCTTCCCTGCAATGAAGACATAGTTAGTCTGCATAGTTTAAATATACATAACAATCACTTGGTTGGACTTGGGATGGGTCGGCTGCCATTCCGCCTCGGGTAGCTAGCCCTTAGTGGATGCACGGACCCATCCAAATGCTAGGACTACACTAGCAAATTGTTCTACCCGGGGCGAAGCGGTCCCAGTGCCCCGACGATCGTTCGTAGAACGATATCCTTTGTATACAAGTTGTCCAAGACCATGCCACCACAACCAACTAAGTTATCACATGAAATACATATTCAAGCAAAATACAAGCAAGTAAACATAGTGTATTTTCCATAGTCTATGCTACTTTGTGCAAGGATCGCATTTCCATTCCCATTTTGCACCATACCATGAACATTTATAGATAAATGAATCTAACTACAACTTAACACAGAAATAGTTATGATATATGACGGGCATGCACGTTCCAGTGTGATCGTTCAGAATAATTTCCTATGACAAGCATTATTAGTGTTTCAAGCCTACTTCTTTTCTATTTGACTCAGTCATATATATTTTAGTATCGTTTGATCGGAATGAACAATGAGTCAATCAATTTAGAATGCAGACTTGGAAGAAGGGATCTAATCGAAATAAAGCCACTCACAAGTTAGTGAAGTAGGAGAGAAAATGAAGAGCTTTAAGACTCCGCACGAGCGTCATCTACCCGATCACCTGCACGCACCAAAAGACGATCAATATCCCCTACTTCGGTCTCCAAGGTTCGATACGAAATGCGAAATCCTAAGAACGAAAGCAATAGAATCAATTAAAACCATTCAAGAAAACGCAAGTCATAAAACCAACAAGAAAGCAACCAAGCAGCACGAAAACGGGCAAGAAACTAATGCAACGGAAATGCCCCTCTCGACTCTGCCGTCGAGTCCATCCTTGAGGCACGATCCGTTGAATATGGGACCTGATTCTGAAGAAACCAATCCATAACGAGAAAATGATCTTGATTCAATCTGTCCCGTTCGGACGGTCGTAAGTATTTCTTGGCCGCGCTCCCCGAATAGGGGGAACGGGGCATTACAGTAGTGCTGGCGGTGAACAGCGGGGTCGGGATGAGCGACGATTGAAGGAGAGGGAGATGGGAGGTCAGTTGGTCATGAGGGGATGAGACGGGGAGGTCGGGATGGTCGCTCTGCCGGTCTCCGGTCGGCGGGATGAACATGAGGGGGTTCGGCTAGGTCAAGCTTTAGGTGAATGAAAAAAATAAGGAAAAGTTATATTTATATGTAAAGAAGTAGGGTTGAGGTTGACCTAGAAAGTTGGGCCGGTCAACATCTTTGGAATTGGGTTTTATTTTTCATGTAGATATTTTAAAGGGTTAGGATTTGGTTTGTTTCAAAATGGAGGGCTAAGGTTTGATGAGGGGTTGATGTTGAGTGTTACACACTCCAAAATTATGAAAAAAATCACATGACCGATCAATGAAAGAAAATGAGGTTTCTTCATGTGTTGGGTCCAATGGGGTATTGTAAAACCCCCTTCCTAGAAAATCGTATATATCCTTTATTTATTAATTATTAATTAAATTATAGTAATTAGAGCTAAATAGGAGAAATAGATTTTTAATAATTCTTATGTTAGGTGTTCGGGCACTTAGAGGACTTGTGGGACCATTAGGAATTTTTAGGAATTTATTTCATGTAGGAGACCCCTTGAGCAGTTGCTAGCCTAACGATGTGCAATACCCTATTATATAAATTTTCTTATGAGTATAAATATATATATATGTATATACAAATATATATATATATATGTATATATATATATTATATTTAAAGAAAGGAAAGGAAAAGAAAGGTTAATAGAATAATATAATACTAATAATAATAACCATAATAATAGTAGCAATAGTTGCTACTTTAGGACTTAAGTTCCTTAGGAACTTAAGCCAGCGGATTGCTGCTGGAACTCAAGATCAAGTCAGCAAGGACCCGCCCCCCCCATTTGGCTTTGTATTAAGCCAGCGGCCGCGTGACCCTTCAGCCAATAACCCAATCCGATCTCTCCCCCTCTCTCTCCTAATTATATATAACATATATATATATATGATTAGCTCTCCAAAACCCTAACCTAAAACCCCAGACTTCTCCTTCCCATCTAGAGCCGTCACCGCAGCCAGAGAAGCCTCCCCAAGCCATCCAACCACCCCGTCGACGCCGTCATCGCGGACTGCAGATTCCCACTCGAAGCACCTTCGCTCCGGCGTGTTTTTCCGTTGACTCAGTCGACCAAACGCTGTTTCGTTTTCATAGGTATGATCTTCCCTCAACCCTCTCCTATATCTGTTTTATAGTCAACCTCGGAAAACGAGTGCCCCTAGGTGAAAAACAGCGCCCAAGTCAGCGCGAGCAGACAGAATTCTGCAATCGCAGAAACTTGCGATGACCACCCCTATTGTCGAGTTCGTATCTCCCACCACAGAGATCCGAATTCGACAATTCTTTTTGATACCTGTAGATTACATGACCTAGTTTATTTTCTGTATAATAACTTTGTGCTATTAGTTGCTGTGGACAAAATTGTAGTCGTCACAAAACTGCGCGCACCCACGTTTTCCGGTTTTCCAAAGGTTGGAGATCGGAGCGCGCCCCGCCAAACGGGACCGTCCCGCCATGTGCCAAGTGTACTGAATGGTGCACGCAGCATAATCGGACACGTGAAAATTTATGGATACTGATTTGGACGCGTGTGCGCGCCGGAATCAGGCCGTATCCGCGAACACATTCCGTGTGGCCACTTTTATGGAACTCGCGATTATTTTGTGCACACTTGTCAGATTGCGACAAAACTTGCGCCACTGGACTCGTGGTAACACGCTGGTCCTGTGACCCAATTTTCACGTATTTCTGAGACGGTTGACCAGATCGCCAATTGGCGGGCCCCACAGTTGACTTTTTGGACCAAATTATGTTCGGCTCATCGGAATCCAAATTTGGATATATCGTTGGGATCGTATTGATATTTAGAGTTGTTTGACCCATAGATTATCCCATTTAGAGACTGTTACCTTCGGCACGCTTTTTGGTGCAAAGTGGGCCCATCTATGGAACCCGCTTTGGCCCGGAATTGACCTTTTTGCCCCTGTGTCCAAATTGGACGTAAGGACAGACATTTCCAGCTATTTGACATCTTCTGAGACTGTTGGTGATATTTATTACAGCTTTCGGAGTAGTACCTACCGGATCCACCAATACCAGGACGATAGTTGATATTCAAACATCAGGCAAGTGTACCTTGCCAAACTCTGCAGCTTAGTTATCTATTTTTCTTGCTTTATATATATTGCTGTGCATGCTCAACCTAGGACCGTGTGACGTACTTAGCGTCCGATTATCAGTCGGGTGCCGACACTGTACGCAGTGTTGGGTATGGTCATCTAGAGATGGACATCCGTGACACTTTATATTCTCATACTTGTCTTATCAAGTACCATATGACCCAGGACACTATTCATGAGACAGGATTTTCCCGAGATATTCGTGGTGATTCTGTATAGGATACAGGACTTGACATAGATTTCATATTCTATATACATTATGACTTGTTGCATTTAGCTATGATCGTGCTTGACATGGACATGAGACGTTATGGACATGATATGCGTGGTTACATTGGGTGGGGAGAGACACACAGGCTACAGGCTAATTATATATATATAAAACATAGTAAACACATAGTAAACACATAGTTATTGCTGCTACCGGCTCCCAGACACAGAGCTTGTAGTGGTCCCAGCCTGAGTATTCGTGCTGCTCTCACTTGCATTTCACTTAGATGGTTACATATTTACCCCATTGTTTCATTTAGTTATTTATTTGCTGCACTGCTTATTTATTTATTGGCATGAGCTTTCTTGTACCTTGCTATGTCCCCTGAGGACCTGGATCCGGATTTTGTCCCCAGAATTTGCAGACGAGGTTTATCCCGAGGTTTACGGGACCGGAGCAGGAGCTGATCCAGGAGCTGTACCACCATCCGAGGACGAGGTCTTGGCTGAAGACTTCTCTTGAGCATCTATGTTCCATGCTCAGCTTTTATTATTTATTTCAGTCTTTTATATTCTGGTCTGTTGAACCATTGTACTAGACATTTATCGGATTGTTCCCCGAAGTACTTGTTGAGACTAGCTGATGATTTACATTCCTTATTTATTCTGTGGATCATATTTTTATCTTGTGTGGATGAGATTAGTGGTGCCATAATTGTCGTAGACTTATTTTACAGCTTAAGTATGCCCTGATGGATCCATTATATTGGGTTGGTCCATCGGTGCGTACTGCTGGCCATTGCCACGCGTCCGGTCCCACGGTATTTTGGGACTAGGGCGTGACATAGTTTTTGTGGTGGTCCATGCAGGTCTACGACTAAATTGTTCAGTTTCAACTTAGGGACTGGACCAGCCTGCCCTAAGGATAGTATAAACTATAGGATCTCATCCATCATTTAACCATTTGTTGAACTCTATATCGAACTCGAAATTTGTTACTTGAACTGCATCCTGTATTGATTTCTCTGAGCGTTCTCATAGTTTATCTTTGATTTCAGAGCAATGGATTCCGGGAACAGAGATGATATCCCTTTGGATACACCACACGACGCTGTGGTTACTTATGGAGACGAAGTGACACCAGGGGATGGTGGACAAGCATCGCAGAGTGATCAAACTGGACAGCCTAATCCAAGGTTTCGGAGAGATGACATTCCACCACCACCTCAGTTCACTCCCAGATGCCAGTATTCCCGCCAGGACAAGCCATGGACGGGCAACAAATATTCCAGATGATGTATGCTATGATGCAAGCACAGCAACAGATTCAGCAAGAGGCCCATCGGCAGGAGGCCGAGTATCTGAGGACCAGCCTGGTATCCGCATTGGAGCAGGCTAATCCAGCAGCGAGGCGAACATCGACGGGATCTATCATCGACTTCCGTCATCTCAAGCCTCGCACATTTTCTGGTAAAGAAGGGCCAACGGAAGTTCATGAGTGGCTCACAAACATTCAGCATCAGCTGGAAGCCGCTGAACTTCCAAGAGAGAAGTGTATGACTGCAGTCAGAATGCAGTTAACTGATAATGCGCACCACTGGTGGTTAGCAGAAGAAAGGAGACTTGGACAGGACAGAGTCACATGGGAAGAGTTCTCCAGACTCTTCCAAGAGATGTACATCCCGGCAGTTGCACGGTCAGAGCTCAGGGACAAGTTCAACCGCCTCATCCAGGGCAGCATGACAGTGGAAGAATATAATGCAGAATTCATTCGTCTAAGTCGCTTTGCCCCAACCTTGATCCCGACAGAAGAAGAAAAGGCTGAGAAGTTCTTCGACGGACTAAACTTGGAGCTACAGAAACTAATTGGATCCGTTGCACCTACATCCTACTCAGACGTCCTTGCAGCAGCCCGACGCATGGAACGCGTCACTAGGAGAGAGACCAGTCTGAAACGGTCTTCCACATCAGCCAAAGTACCACAAGAAGAAGCTGCAAAGAGACCTCACCTACACCAGCCACCCAGAGCCTCTCCGCAGATATCACCCACATGTCAATACTGTGACAAGGTAGGCCATATTGAGAAGGACTGCAGACGCAAGTTAGGATTATGCTTGATTTGCGGGACCAACCAACACTTAGCCAAGGATTGTCCTCATCATCGAGAGAGAGCATTGACATTAAACATACAAGCTCTACCAGCGCCAGGAGGGTATCAACCAAGGCCACCCTTGGCTCCACAGGCAGCACTCTTCCAGCAAGCCCCACAGCAACAGTAGAGGAATCCACCGCAAGGACGCGGACAAGCTTTTGCTATGACTTTGGAGGATGCGCAGATTCATGGAGTAGCTAATGCGCGTAAGTTTGTATAGTTTTCTGCTTTTAGATTTGCTTAGTTTTTGCATGTTGATTCGTGACCTAGCCTTAACCTAGTAATTAATCTGAACTTGCTAATAATTTATAACCTAGAATGTTTTATAGAGTCTTTTGTTATTGTGCTTATTTTGTGTTATTTTGTGAACTTGAATTAATTTGTACCTCCTTTCATCATCATCTAGCGTACTTATAATTGCTGTACTTGACTTATGCTGCTATTCTATAGCCTAGTTTTGCAAGCTTATTCTTTACCGAGCTTGTTCATGACATATGTGTTAGTGGACATGTACACTAATACAATTGTCTATTCAGAATCAGTGTATTACGGTCTGATCAACCTTAGTGTATTTTCGTTCGCTCTTCGCACGACTACTTCACGTGGATTGAGATATATAGTTGACTAGTATGCTTGCCCTCTAGATATGTCTGAGCATATCGTATCAGCTACACAACTGTACTAATACGAGCATGCGAACAAAGGATTACCAGAATATGATTTCAATCCACAACAACTTGACCATTCCCAATTGAATTCTTTAAACGCCTTGATCCTGATACTTCTAATCTATTACCTCACCCTTGAACTCTTTATTATTGATCTCCGTCTTCCCTTATTTCGGAAAGACGAAACCTCGTGCTTGGTATAAGTTGATATATAGACAGTACTAGATATACCCCACAGGCCGGTCACATTATTGCTACCCTTTTTTATATGATTAAGGGAATATCATAGGTGATAGGTTTGGTGTTAAAGACTTGAGGATACAATAACATGATTAAATGAGTCGGGGCATAGATTTATTAGATGAATAGTCTTAGATAATATATGGGTAAATTTTAAGTTGGGTAGAGACCGTAATGCTCACTTGAGAGAAATTCTTAGACTGTAATCAAGTGAGACTTGAAAGAGAGAGCCCTACCCTAATTTAATTTCGAGGACGAAATTTTTATAAGTTGGGTAGAATGTAAAACTCCCTTCCTAGAAAATCGTATATACCCTTTATTTATTAATTATTAATTAAATTATAGTAATTAGAGCTAAATAGGAGAAATAGATTTTTAATAATTCTTATGTTAGGTGTTCGGGCACTTAGAGGACTTGTGGGACCATCAGGAATTTTTAGGAATTTATTTCATGTAGGAGACCCCTTGAGCAGTTGCTAGCCTAACGATGTGCAATACCCTATTATATAAATTTTCTTATGAGTATAAATATATATATATGTATATACAAATATATATATATATGTATATATATATTATATTTAAAGAAAGGAAAGGAAAAGAAAGGTTAATAGAATAATATAATACTAATAATAATAACCATAATAATAGTAGCAATAGTTGCTACTTTAGGACTTAAGTTCCTTAGGAACTTAAGCTAGCGGATTGCTGCTGGAACTCAAGATCAAGTCAGCAAGGACCCGCCCCCCCCCCCCCCCCATTTGGCTTTGTATTAAGCCAGCGACCGCGTGACCCTTCAGCCAATAACCCAATCCGATCTCTCCCCCTTTCTCTCCTAATTATATATAACATATATATATATATATGATTAGCTCTCCAAAACCCTAATCTAAAACCCCAGACTTCTCCTTCCCATCTAGAGCCGTCACCGCAGCCAGAGAAGCCTCCCCAAGCCATCCAACCACCCCGTCGACGCCGACATCGCAGACTGCAGATTCCCACTCGAAGCACCTTCGCTCCGGCATATTTTTCCGTTGACTCGCTCGACCAAACGCTGTTCCGTTTTCATAGGTATGATCTTCCCTCAACCCTCTCCAATATCTGTTTTATAGTCAACCTCGGAAAATGAGTGCCCCTAGGTAAAAAATAGCGCCCAAGTCAGCGCGAGCAGACAGAATTCTGCAATCGCAGAAACTTGCGATGACCACCCCTATTGTCGAGTTCGTATCTCCCACCACAGAGATCCGAATTCGACGATTCTTTTTGATACCTGTAGATTATATGACCTAGTTTATTTTTTGTATAATAACTTTGTGCTATTAGTTGCTGTGGACAAAATTGTAGTCGCCACAAAATTGCGCGCACCCATATTTTTTGGTTTTCCAAAGGTTGGAGATCGGAGCGCGCCCCGCCAAACGGGACCGCCCCGCCGTGTGCCAAGTGTACCGAATGGTGCACGCAGCATAATCGGACACGTAAAAATTTGTGGGGACTGATTTGGACGAGTGTGCGCGCCGAAATCAGGCCGTATCCGCGAACACATTCCGTGTCGCCACTTTTGTGGAACTCGCGAGTATTTTGTGCACGCTTGTCAGATTGCGACGAAACTTATGCCACTGGACTCGTGGTAACATGCTGGTCCTGTGACCCAATTTTTACGCATTTCTGAGACGGTTGACCAGATCGCCAATTGGCGGGCCCCACAGTTGACTTTTTGGACCAAATTATGTTCGGCTCATCGGAATCCAAATTTGGACATACCGTTGGGATCGTATTGACATTTAGAGTTATTTGACCCATAGTTTGTCCCATTTAGAGACTGTTATCCTTGGCACGCTTTTCGGTGCAAAGTGGGCCCATCTATGGAACCCGCTTTGGCCCGGAATTGACCTTTTTGCCCCTGTGTCCAAATTGGACGTAAGGACAGACATTTCCAGCTATTTGACATCTTCTGAGACTGTTGGTGATATTTATTACAGCTTTCGGAGTAGTACCTACCGGATCCACCGATACCAGGACGACAGTTGATATTCAAACATTAGGCAAGTGTACCTTGCCAAACTCTGCAGCTTAGTTATCTATTTTCCTTGCTTTATATATATTGCTGTGCATGCTCAACCTAGGACCGTGTGACGTACTTAGCGTCCGATTATCAGTCGGGTGCCGACACTGTACGCAGTGTTGGGTACGGTCATCTAGAGATGGACATCCGTGACACTTTATATTCTCGTACTTGTCTTATCAAGTACCATATGACCCAGGACACTTGACACTATTCATGAGACATGATTTTTCCGAGATATTCGTGGTGATTCTGTATAGGATACAGGACTTGACATAGATTTCATATTCTATATACATTATGACTTGTTGCATTTAGCTATGATCGCGCTTGACATGGACATGAGACGTTATGGACATGATATGCGTGGTTACATTGGGTGGGGAGAGACACACAGGCTACAGGCTGATTATATATATATAAAACATAGTAAACACATAGTAAACACATAGTTATTGCTGCTACCGGCTCCCAGACACAGAGCTTGTAGTGGTCCCAGCCTGAGTATTCGTGCTGCTCTCACTTGCATTTCACTTAGATGGTTACATATTTACCCCATTGTTTCATTTAGTTATTTATTTGCTGCACTGCTTATTTATTTATTGGCATGAGCTTTCTTGTACCTTGCTATGTCCCCTGAGGACCTGGATCCGGATTTTGTCCCCAGATTTTGCAGACGAGGTTTATCCCGAGGTTTACGGGACCGGAGCAGGAGCTGATCCAGGAGCTGTACCACCATCCGAGGACGAGGTCTTGGCTGAAGACTTCTCTTGAGCATCTATGTTCCATGCTCAGCTTTTATTATTTATTTCAGTCTTTTATATTCTGGTCTGTTGAACCATTGTACTAGACATTTATCGGGTTGTTCCCCGAAGTACTTGTTGAGACTAGCTGATGATTTACATTCCTTATTTATTCTGTGGATCATATTTTTATCTTGTGTGGATGAGATTAGTGGTGCCATGATTATCGTAGACTTGTTTTACAGCTTAAGTATGCCCTGATGGATCCATTATATTGGGTTGGTCCATCGGTGCGTACTGCTGGCCATTGCCACGCGTCCGGTTCCACGGTATTTTGGGACTGGGGCGTGACAGGTGTGGACACCTCAAGGCACTTTTGCATAGAAGTCCCCAACAATTAGAAAATTACACAAGGTGGAGTTTTTGGATTACTTTAATTAAAATTAATATATTGGTGTTCTAAAATTAATTGAAAGTACATGGGATTAAAATTAGGTGGGACACAAGTGTCATGGATGTAGAAGACTCAGAATAGAATATTATCATAATTTGGGTTGCACAAAATGGGTCGAGATTGTGTCTCCAATTTCGATTGGAACGCACAAAGATACAAAGTTAGATTTATTTGGAATTAAAATAAATGTCCGTAACAAATATTGTGCGACTAAACTGAAGCACAAGAGAGCATATTTATGAGTTACACAAATATCAGAATAGAGGACGGGCACGTCAAGGACAAAGGTGTAAAATTTGTTGGAAAGCAAAAGCTAGTGTAGCGCTCCCAATATCGAAGCAACGGTAAGGCACAACAATTAAATAAAATCATAATAATAAATTATAACCTCAATAATTAATCCTTAAAATACTAATTAAAATCCATAATCCTATATTTCGGTCATGGGTTCATCTAGTGGGCTTCTAGGTCTAGTCTACTAACTCATGCATTAAAGTACACTATATATATAATGTATAGATACACATATCATACAATTATTTAAAATAAATACAAGCAATACTTATAATATATAAAATGATAAAATTATCCCTATTTTAGAATGTGATAGTGACAAGTCTACCTTCCTTAGAAAAATTTCGTCCTCGAAATTTAAGATCCTCAATAGTTGTATTTTTTTTTGACTATCAAAATTTAAATTCAACAAACCATATAATCATGAAGTAAATCCATATTGTTATTTCACAAAATTTTTAAAATTTTATAAATATCATATTCCTAAAAATTCTCAAAATAAAAATTAAATTTCATTCTTATCACAATCCCCTCTAAAATGTTGAGTTAATCACTAAATACAAAATTTAATATCCAATCCTCTAATTTTAAATCCAATCAATGCATATTTATAAAATTTAAAATCTATCCCAAAAATTTGAATTCAAGCTCTAATCTATTAGTGGTCTTATTCCTCGATTTCTTTTTTCCGCACAATACTCGATGATGTAATACTTATGAAATCTTCAAATACCACATTCAAATATAAATATAAATTTATATCTTGCAGTCAAATAAATATAATGATAATATTCTTAAATTCCTCAAATTTTAATGACAAATTTAATCATATCATAATCTTCATAAAATCTATGATTTAACAAAATCGTCACAATACGTCAGTGTAAATGAAAGAGGAGAGCCTATATTTAAAGAGGATTTCAGCTTCCATGCGGCATGAGAAAAAAATTAGGCCGCATGAGCCGCCTGCGCGTTGTACGGCACAGAGCAGACTGTGCCGCACCTAGCCGCTAACAGCAGTCCTTGTCCCCTCCATACTTGACTCGCTCAAGCTAACTTGCTGGCCGCATAGCGCCTGACGCATGCGCCCCTGTCCGCATCGGCACCTGACCGCATGGCTCCTGGCCGTATGCTCACTTGACCGCATGCGCACCTGTCCGCATCGGCACATGACCGCATGGCCCCTGGCCGTATGCTCACTTGACCGTATGTGCACCTGACCGCATGGCTCCAGGCCGCATGCGCCCGAGCAAGCAACCGTGCATAAAAGGAGCGCACGAGCGCATACGACGATGCTGACGTGCTAAGTGCAAAGTGCGCCAACAAAGCGCCACTTTGCGTCCGTGCCCGAGTCTGAGTTGCTAAGCCCCTTCGGAGCTTTGCTCCTAAGGAAAACTTCCCAAATGTGGTGACAAAATAAAGATTGTCATAATGGGGTTCACACCTAATCCCTCTAAGAAAGTCAACCCACATATGGGCCTCCACCCCATATGCATATACCAATACTAAGCATAGCTATATATTGAGATATACGCATTGGTGGTTTTTCAATGTGGGACTAAAACTCCCAAAGCCAAGTGAAAAATACCAACAACATCTATTATCATTCAAAATATAATTTTAGAAATAGCTCGTTACCCGTTCATAACCGCTACTTAAAATCACTCAAAAATGGATCAATCATAACTGGTACTCTAAAAAAATCTCATAACCGCTACTCCCACAATTGCCAAGCAAACCCTTAAAGTTTCTACCTTAATAGAAAGTTAAATCGATCTTATTACGATTAGTAATTTTTTTATAAATAGATAATTTTATCGTTAAAAAAATAAAATATATATTCTTGTCCCATTTTTAATCATCTTCACTGATATATTATATGATAAAGTTTGAGAGTCCGGAGACACCAATTTTTAAGTAGTAACAACGAAATACCGAAAAATATCCGAAAATAAAATTATCGAAAGTATAATTTGGAGGTCGAAACATCATTTTTTTGCGATTCTAAATTTTTTCGTAATTTGTCAAAAGATGAAATGATTTATCTCATAGTACTTTTCGTTACGGTCATTTTGGCACAAGCTGGACCTTGTATCGATATCTCAGTCAAAAATTATGATACTTTAAAGTTTTAAATTTTAAATTTGTACTTGTAACATGTGTCTTGCTTCGGATGAAAATTCTTTCTATACGAATTGTGTTACTCTCGTCGAAAACATACAAATCGACATACTGTTTGACGAAGAATAATTTCCAAACAAGTAGTTATGGCCGTTCGAAGTATGCTCGGCGACAGAAGTAATTTTTTTACGGCAGATTTTTTTTTTTTAATTTTTGGATGTACAATGATAGCATATTTTATTTTGGATGTTAAGTTTTTATTTTTTTTCTAATTTATTTAAAAAATTCATTGCTACAAATTTTTTTTTTTAAAAGAACTTAACCTAAATACTAAACAAAAGCACTATTTTTTCAAAAAAAAATCAAAGCAGAAAAAAAAAGAAATAAACCAAATAAAACTCAAAAAAAAACTGTATATGTCATATTTTCGTCAACTGAGTTGGCAAAATTTTGACAATGCCAAAATTTTGCCAACCAGGTTGGCAAAAATGTCACAAAATAAATAAAAAAATATTTTTTCAGAATTTCGCCATCTGCGTTGGTGAAATATTTTATTATATTAAATTTCTCAGAATTTTTTTTAATTTTACTAATTTATTTAAAATTATTTTTTATACAGCCAATTTTCTGTTTTTATTTAGAGTTTTTATTTGAGTTAAAAGTCGTACGTAGAGAACAGTGGAGGGATACGTGCACCAGTAAGTAAGAAATGAGTAGAGGTGAGGACAAAGAAAGAAACTGATTTTGCAACTCACGTCAAACATAATTCCGTATATTTTTAGATATAAGTCTCTTACATCTACTATATTTTTAGATAGGTCCCATAAATCTGGTTAATTGTTTAAAAGTACACCAAATCTCATAAAAATTAAGGTACAAGTCTCTCTTTATTTTTAGTTAAAAATTACCTAACTCTCTACTTTAACTGTGAAAAAAGTCAATATTGTTCTCATCTATTCTTCCCCCTCTCACTAATAATATATATAATTTTTTTTATTTCAAAATTATTGCTCTTTTTGCTACAAAATAGGATTATGGAGAATGAGTTGTTTCAAATTAGAGAGATGAGTTTTCTAGTTTACAATTTTTTTTTTTCTTTTTGCTTCCAAATGAGATTTTGGGGAATGGATTCTTCCATGGGTTTTACGTTTACAAAAGTTATAATTATTATCCAAATCCTCCAAGTTTGATGTCTCAAAATTTTCTCTTTAACCCATTTTCTAAATATAATTACTAAATGAGAATAATTAGATTATAAAGGTGTTTTTCTATGATTTAGGCTTAAATTGGAACAAAAGTAGGTTAAAATGATAAAAAGAAAGAAGGACAAGGAAAATGGGAGTTATAAAATGGTCAAAATGTTATTTAGGTTAACATTGACGAAATTTTTTCTTTCGGAATGAGACGAGGGGGGGGGGGGGGGGGGGGGGGCGGGGGGGGGGGGGGGGAGGGAGCTGTCAATATGAAAACCTTCAACAAAATTCTAGTAATTAATGAACATGATGTACGAAAGTGAAAGGAATGTGAGAAAGAGCACATCCATGTTGTGCATGTGCATGTGCATGTGAATTCCATACTCTCTTTTTTATCCTGATTCTTCTTTGTGTTTGAATGGAAGGAACATTGGAGGTAAGAACTACATTATAAAAACTAAAACGATTAATCCAATATTTAGTTAAGTTGTCAATTAAATGCTATTATAAATTTGTGTAACTTTTAATTATATTACTCAATGATCAATAGTTTATATTAAAAAAATTAATGTTATTAAATAATTATGTTAGTTATTGTATAATTTTAATAGTTGATTATTATTTGTGCTTTTAAATAATTAATTGTATTAATTGATTAATATTAGATACCACTTTCATTAATTAAATATATCATTTATTAATTAAAAATAATATGTAGCTTAACATTAATTAATTTGACTAATGATATATAATAATTATCTTTATTTTACGAAAAACAAAATAAAAAACTCCATTTCCATTCTGTATCCACATCCTGAAGGAATGGTGGCACTGCAAAAAACAAGGTAAGACAAAAACTAAAAAATAATAATCGCATTCCCATATTCTTCTGGATTTAGTTGATAACTAGTACGAAGAAAAATCTGTACTACCTCAGTGAAAGAGAATGTTATGACCTGGGTTACAATATTGGCATTAGCATTTATTAAATGCTACAAAAACCACGTTATATGTTTTCTATCCATTTAGTCATCTGGGTATTATCATCCTGTTTTATGGAAAGCCTCTCTACCCTGTAGAGCATCAATTGTAAGGCACATCCAAATTTTTAGATTCAGAATATAGAAAAATTTTATTTTGTAGAATAGTAAGACTCAATTTAAAACTCCAGATTCAAAATTTTATTTTATTTATAAAAAAAAAAGAATAATGGACACATGGATCATCTCAGGGTCTTAAATAAATAAATAAATAAATAAATAAATAAATATGTATATATATATATAAAGTCAACATTTATTTTTTATTATAACTTTGGGCCTCGAGAGAAATTTTTTGTTCCATCTACAATTGATGCTCGTAGAGCTGACCCAGTAATCCCAATGCAGTTTTTCTACAGACTTTGTGTGAAAAAATAGAAAGTCTAGCAATTACTCAATTTTTTTTTTTTTTTTTTTTGCATTATATTTATGATGGTGTTTTCTGGGGTATAGTTGAGAATATTTTTTTATTAGAACTTTTGTTTTGACTACATTACACTCGAGTAATACATTATTTTACTTGTAATAGGTAGTCCTAAAATATTGGCCACATTCCAGAAAGTGATGGTCATTTCGTCCACTGGCAACTGAAAAGTGTTGCATTGGGACCACAAGCGCTCAGCTAGATTGAACATCAAGTTCCTGTCATGTTGCAAGAACTGTAGCTCATCTAATGAAATCCAAATGTTTTGAGCCAATACCTTTTGGGAGGTAGTTAGATCCCATTTGGCATAGTTTGTTGCATTACACCATTGACCATATTTTCGTAATTACTATAATCTTATAATTATAAATATAATTTATAGAAATATTAAATAATTAAAGAAAGTAAATAAAATAACAAATAAAAATTAATTCAAGTAAATTATCTCTCCAGCAAATAGTAATCGAGATATATGATTTTCGCGTTTCTGGATCTCTCTCATTCATAGGTCCACCAAAAATACATCTGTCGTTCTCTCTCTCTCTCTCTCTCTCTCTCTCTCTGTGTGTGTGTGTGTTTGAGTTCTAAAATCCATACCCTCCTCCTTTTATAGCCTCTCCCCTACCTACCTACCTATGATCTGAATTCCTTTCTTCTGGCCAATCAAAAGTTAAAAAAAAATGCGGAACGTCATTGACCATGGCATCCCACAAAAATATTTAATACGAGATATCATTGCTGATGGCACCCCACACCAACATTTAATACGGGACGCTGTCACCAATGGCGTCCCATTTTGAAACTTTGACCGCGTCATTGATGTCTCATGCTAGACGCCAATTGCAATGGTGTCTCATCCCTCAATTTGTAATTTTTTTTAAAATTTTCTCTTTTATGCAAATAGAAAAAAATGTTATCCCTCTACATGATTATTTTTGATAACGGTTTTTTTCGTATAAAGTAATAAAATTTAATAAAATTATAAAAAAAAGGATAAGTTGGACGAATTTGCATGGAGGAGGATGACCCGCCAACTCAGTTGGCGGAGTGCAGCGCTGGAGAGTAACTCGCCAACTGAGTTGGCGGGGCACTCTCCTCGAGAGGCCGCTCGCCAACTCAGTTGGCGGGGCATGCTGAGTTGGCAACTTAGGACCGTTGCACTCTGCTCGCCAACTCAGTTGGCGAGTAAGGATCCGTTTTCCACATTTTAGCCGTTGCACAACGGCTATTACATTCAACACTCTCCCTCTATAAATTTCTATCTCAACCAAATCATCTCACACTCACTCTATTTCCTCTAGCAAAGTCTCCAACACTCTCTCTGTCTCTCTGCCTGTAACTAAAGTTTATTTGAGTTTTCCGTAGCAAAAGTTCTCAACCGTCATGGATCGTAGCGTAAGAATTGTCTGCTCGCACGGCGGTAAAGTAAATGGGTTAAATTACGAAGGAGGAGAAAGTATAATTTTTTCAACTTATCTGAATATTAGTTTTGAAAATATACGTAATCATATTATTGAACGTTGTTTTATTCATTATGATTTTATTCTGAAGTCTATTTTTTGTTCTAATTGTTTTTTGATAGATAGTGAAAATGCATGGAATTATATTCTTGAGATTAATTTACAATCACGGTATATAAAAATATATGTTATTAAAGTAGCAGCAACCTTAGATAGTAGAAATAATGAATATTTTTCTGAATATCAACATTTTAGTTCGGGTGCTAGTTCTTCTCAACAAATTATTTTATTTATCCAAGAAGGTCATTCATGAGATGAATCTAACCATGATGATGATAGTGACAACGACGATGGAAATAGTGATGATTTAGTTGAAAATATAGATTATACGGTAGATGGTGATGTTGTAAAAGCTATCACTGATGAAGTATTTAAGGGACAATCATTTCCTAGTCGTTCTCACTTTAGAAGCTTTATAAGTAATTTAGCAATTAAATATAATTTTAGTTGTTCAGCTAGTGTTATGAATAATGCTCGTGGAATTATATATAGTTGTGATCAACCGAATTGTAATTGGAGAGTATATGTCAAATCTATTGGAAATGGCGATATAGTTAAAGTTAGTACATTAGAAAATCGTCATTCTTGTTTATGAAGACTTAGTACAGGACGTCATCGACTAGCTACCGCTTCATGGATTAAGACCATGATAATTGACATTATTAGAGATAACCAGTCATACAGTCCATCACAAATTGTTAAAGATATATATAGGGAGCACCGTATACAAGTTAGTTATTCCAAAGCCTGGAGAGCCCGAGAGACAGCATTAGCTGAAATTAATGGTAGTTATGATGAGGCATACGCTAGTCTTGAGGAGTATTGTTATAGAATTATGGAGACAAATCCAGGTAGTACATGTTTTATTAAAACTGCCGAAAATAATAGCTTCCAACAAATTTTTATTTGTTTTAAGTCATGTATTGATGGATTTTTAAGGGGATGTTTACCAATTATTAATACTGATGCTACATTTCTTTCGTCTAAATATCAATGTATCTTATTTATTGCTTGTGCTCACGATCCTAACTATCAATTATATCCTATAGCTTATGCTGTTGCTGAAGGTGAGAATAGTGATTCTTGGTCTTGGTTTTTAAATTCTCTTAAAATATCTTTTGAAAGTTGTTTTAATGATTGGAGTACAATTTCATTTATATCTGACAAGCAAAAGGGATTAATAAATGCTGTTCGTGCTATTTTTCCTGCATCTTCTCATTTTTTTTGTATTCAATATTTTAAACAAAACATGAAAAAAGTTACCAAAGAACCAGTATTTCAACGCTTGTTAGACTCGCTTGCTAGATCATATAATAAAACGGATGCAGAGAGTGTGTTTGATATAATTAAAGCCGAGAACATAATGTTGTACGATTGGCTTATTGGTGTAAACGATGAAAGTCTTCGATTTGAACATTGGATAACAGCGTATGCTACTTGTCCTAGATTAGATATTAACACTTCTAATCTTGCTGAATATTTTAATAGCTGGATTAAGAAATTACGAGATAAGCCAATAACAATACTTCTCGATGGTATTAGAGCCAAGATTATTACACTTCATGACAATCATAGAAAGAATGCTGAAAATATAGACACAGATTATTGTCCGAAGATGTTAAAGAACATGGCTTCTATTATCAAAGAGAAGAATCATCTAGAAATATTAGCTATTGATAGTTATAAGTTTGAAATAATAGACCGGGCAACAAGTAGAACCTATGTTGTTAATATAACTAATATATCTTGTACATGTTTAAGATGGTACCATACTTATATACCATGTATACATGCATGTTTTGTTTGTAGATATTGCAATATTAGTATTGATAATTTTTATCCTGCAGTATTTTTGACGGAAACCTTGAAAAGTGTATACGCACAAAAAATAGAGCCAATTCCAGTTCCCTACAATATCCAAGCTCCTTTGGTAAGAGGACAAATTGGGGTGCCAGATATAAGACGCAAAGCTGGAAGACCAAAGAAGAACCGCATCAAACCCCGGAATTCATCGACAAGAGATCTACGTTGCAGTAATTGTGGTACTATGGGACACAACCGAAGAAGATGTACTAGTCAACCGAGAGAGTAAAATAGAATTGTTCAATACCCAAATATTGTAATAAAAAACCATTACAAATCATACAAATATTGCAATCATACAATATTACAAATTATCTACTCGTCCTCGTCTTCTTGAGTTTGGGTAGGCAGCGGTGCTGATGGAGTCGAAAAAAATGGTGTGAATATCTGGTAGCTTTCATCCCCAGCAGTCTGGTAACTCGGACTCGCTCCAGCATACTGGTAACTAGGGCCCGCTCCAGCATACTGGTCACTCGGGCCCGCTCCAGCATACTGGTAACTCGGGCCCGCTCCTGCATACTGGTAACTCGGGCTCCCTCCAGCATACTGGTCACTCGGGCCCGCTCCAGCATAATGGTCCTCTGCAGTATCCCTCCGACGACGACGAGAGTGTCTCTGTCGTACTAAGCCGGTCGGATAGTCCGGTAGAAGACGGGATTGTACTGAAGGCATTTCCGATTCTCGTCCAATACCCAGATGCTCAACACGAGTCACAAGTTCCTCCATAAGACGATGAGTCACATGTTCCTCCATATGAGGTCGTTGTAAATGTTGCCGTTATACCCACTCTGAAATTTCAAACTTGTAAATTAATATATTTATCATATCTATGTATATGTATTTTTGAAAGTATAATGAAGTCATACCAAATCATGCATTCCATCGGCAAAAGCACACAGAGTAGAATCGTCTACAGATCTAGTCTTGAACCTTTGCTCCTCATAGTGGTATACTCGGTTGCTCATAAGAGGGCATCCCCACCATTGCCTATAGTCCAGGCTACCCATGTCTGCAAAATGTAAACAAAATTTTATTAAACTATTTACACTAAATCAATACGAATTATGAGTATCTTATAACTTACATTCCTCAGCAGAATTTAGTCTGGAAGACATGTCCCTCACACTATAATTCTCGAACCGATTATTCCAGTCAGCAACGAGACCAAGGATTCGTTGTAATGCATTTGATGCCTCATAACCGACTATCGGTGGATCATCGAGAATTATTGGACTCATTCCGAATTGTCGAAGAATACGGTCTGCCAGATGGTACATGGTGAACCGATCATATATAATATGAGATCTGTGTAAAGTAAATGCATATGATGTCCTCTTGATTTCTGGAGCATCAGGTTCAAGTGAGTAAGGTAACCAGGTAACCTGTTTAAAGATATTATATCAATTAGATGTGATGTTTATCTACGATCAAAACTTAAATAATTTAAAGATATTTATTGCATATTTAAAAATTATCTCATGATACTGCAGTGTATCAAATTGGCTACGATAAAGTGATACACTCCTGTATTGGTAGTATTGATAATCCACTACATCTGTAGGCCAGAGTATAGCAACTGGAAATACTCCAACATCACTGACAATGCTGGTAACAGGCCTACCAATATAGAAGTGCTCGTAGGACCAGAATTATAAAACAAAAATATGACATTAGAACAAACAGAATTTGCGTATAAAATTACTCTAACTTTTTAAGGTCTTTCATTCGTACCTGAATCAGTGAAATACATCCGTAAATACTCTTGCGATTTGATCTCACAAATTCTGTCAAATTGGCGTATAAAAATGCATGAGTAGCAGCTCCCCACGCATGCTCAGTAGGTTTTGTCAAATCATCTAAGAATGGTAGAAGCTGCACATTTACCATATTTTTCGATGCACCGAGAAATAGAATTGCACCACATAAACATAGCAGATACGCTCTAGTGCAACGAATGACCTGGATATATTAAGTGTTATATAGAATTGCACCACTAAATTAAGTCAGAAACAAATTTACTAATAAAAATACATACCCGTATTTCATCTACATCAACCACCCCGTCAATAGTGTGATGTAGGTCCATGAAGTTGCCACGGAGCCATGTAAACTTCACAAAATTACCGTTTTTTATACCTGATGGAGGGCTAACACCGAGATACCTCCTGATCAGATCAGATCCCTTTAAGTGCGGATCAAAATATATAGCGTTACCTTTAATAGGTAACCCTAGTATATTTGCCACATCAAAAAGGGTGATCGTCATCTCGCCGAATGTGAGTTGGAAAGTGTTGCGTTCGGGCCACCAACGCTCCGCAAGACTTACAACTAAATAAAGATCGTGGTTAAATATCTAACACGATCTATATAGTGGAATCCAAAGGATTCCACCAAAGCCTTTTGGACCGAATTTAGCTCCCACATATTATAATTTCTTTCGGTCCGCCAATGTACATGGATCCGGATTCGTAAACCAAGATCATGGTCATATAACTTAAAAAAACATATACATTATATTTTGTGTGTAAATTACTAAAGTTGAAAACTTGTAATTTTAAAAATTACCTCGCCAGTAAATATCTGACTAGAAATGTGGTCTTCACGTTGCTTAATAATAAGCTGGGTAGTCGGTCCGCCAGGAATACGACCGTCATTGTGGGTAGCCATCTCCAAAAATGTTGATTATAAGATGTGAGTAGGAGGAGGAGGAGGATTGCTGTGAGTAAGAAGGAGGAAGAGGATTGCTGTGAAAACAGGAGGAGGAGGAGAAGAATGTGTTGTGAGGAGTCTCTGGTAGTGGGGGGTGTTTATAGGGAGGGAAGGGGAGGGGATGGGGGGAAGGGGAGGGGATGGGGGGGGGTTCTCCGAGGGAAGGGGAGCCGTCGTGGGTGGGTGGTCACCGAGGAAGGGGAGGCGTCAGGTATCCGAGGGGGGGGAGAGAGTGCGGCCCGCCAACTGAGTTGGCGAGCTGTCTCTCGTAGACTGCGCCCCGCCAACTCAGTTGGCAAGCAGTCTCTCGTGGACTGCGCCCCGCCAACTGAGTTGGCGAGCGGCCTCTCGAGGAGTACGTCTCGCCAACTCTGTTGGCGAGTAGTCCTCCTCCATAAAATTTCGTCAAACTTTTTCCTTTTCCTGTAATTTTATATAAAGTTATTACTTTATATGAAAAAAATCTGTTTTGATAATTAGATCATTACAACTTGTCTTTCTTTTTCATCACCTTTTAAAGTTTGCTTCTCTTTATTTTTTGATCCGACACAAATCAATCACCATGAGTGACTTACGGGTTAACAATGACTGTGATTCTAAACTGACCGAGCGTGGGACCTCAAAGTAAACCGTCCGCCACGTGTCCCCTCTGATTGGCATTTTTTTTGTGTGTTGATGTTAGCAGGGGGAGGTGATGTCTGCAAATTTTTTTTTGACCAATCAGGAGAGGTCTCGTGGCATCGTTTTGCCTTGAGGTCCCCCCCCCTTCGGTTCACCAAGAGTTTTCCTAACAATGATTGGTATCTATATCTTACAATTAAGAAGATTATTACATAGCATATAAATATAATATGTCGATATGTACGTATTTAATTGTTTAATTTTTTTATGAAATGTTGGGCTGATTGGTATATCCACAAAAGAGTAATGCTATTTATACCTTCATATTTGTCTCTCCAAACCATCCATGCTTATATGGCAACTGACGTGACATATTAAGTAGAATTATTTGACATCTAACATGGCAGCTGACAAATTTTAACCCAAAAAATTAATTATCCAAAATATTAATATTAGTATTAATGCTAATTTAATTTTTATTTTTATTTTTATTTTTAATTTTATAATTTGTTATGAAATCTATCACATTAACTGTCATGTCAGCTGCCACATAAGAAAAGATGATTTGGAAGAACACTTTCGAGGAATATATAGCATTATGGATCCACAAAACACAATATATATAGTTGTGGTAACTACTCTCTTTGCATAACACAATATTTTTTCTTGATTGTTTAGTTCAATTTCTAGGAATGACATTTTTGTCCGTGAAGTTGTGGCCTGTTGGTTACGATGGAAAGCGTTCCCGTGGGGATGAGCACGATTCGAATCGTGAAAAGTACAGTAACTATCACATGTAGTGCCTACAAGTAAATCTTCCAAAAGACTTTTTCTAAACAAAACTACTCCACAAACAGGTGTAAAATTTTAATACAGATAGATGTATTAAAAAATTGATACAGCCACTGTATGACAGGTGAACCTCCCTATATATATATATATATATATATATATATATATATATATATATATATATATATATATATATATATATATACACACTACAGCCATCTGTATCAAAGTTTTACTGCCACAAACAGTACTGGAATAAACAAATACGTACACAGTAGGGGTTACATTAACAAAAACTTGCAAATGCTTCTAATGTCATGTAGCTCTCTTCTTTTAGAGAATACATGCCCCATTTTATTCAAACAACATAACTAATTACCAACTTTCACTGCAAATGCATGAAGGCTAAGGGACTGGCTCTTGCTTTTGGTCGCTGGTCGCACCATCAGCATGAGACGATCAAGTTTGAATGGATTTTCTTGCTCTTTTTAAAGAAATTCCAAATGGATTTCTCCTTCTTCTTCTTTTCACCAGAACCCTTCTCTTCCGCCCTCTCCTCACGTCTCTTTGCTATCCTCTCTTTATGTTGCTTCTTCATTACATATATCTCGGCCAGGTTCACCCCCATAGGTGCCATTAATTGCAAGAACTCGATCGATCACAAGTACTAAAACTTTGTGTTTCTGAAGCATGAGGAGACATCCAAAATTCTTATATAGGAGGCATCATCTGAGGGATGAGTGAGTGAGTGAGTGAGTGATAGTCATGTGCTGAAAATATAGATAGGTTATCCTAGTTTCTTGGTGCCCAAGTAGTCAAGATGTTGGAATGGTCAACATTCTATAAGACATGTTTATTCTTTGTATGTTCTTTTATTAATCAATTAGTGTCCTATATCTATGATAATTGTTGGTGTTTTTGTCTTTGGACTAGAAAAAATAGTCCCACATTGGCTAAACCACCAGGTGGGTATCTCAATATAATACTTTGTATGAGTTGAGGTGTGCACATGGGGTATGGTGGAGCACATGGGTGCCATGTGGGGGTATTTTCCTAAAAAAAAATGATTAACTTCTCATGAAAGCATTTATGCTTTTAGTCATGCTCTTGGAATTATTTCCATAGGAGCTATTAGCAACTCAGACTCAAGGGCACAAAGTGGCGTTTTGTTGACGCACTTTGCACTTAGCAAGGCGCTCGTGCTCGGGTTGCATGAGCGGGCGCTAGACGGGGGCTGAACGGGCTATGCATTGGACTGCGATTGTGAGATATCAATTTTGTATTTTGGCTTTTTAGTCCCACATCAGAAAGAAGAGGAGGATGGGCTTCCATCCTTTCCTATATAAAGAGCCCTCTAGCCTCCTTTTGAGGCAGATCAAAAAGTTGAGAAAGAGAAGTCCAAAGGAGTCTGTTCGAGTCACACAAAGAGCTGACTACGAGCGTTTCAGAAGTTCTCTTGTGAACTTGCTGGCTCTTGGGAGCAGATCATCGATAGAGGACGAATCTTGCTTTGAGCAACGGCAAGAATAATTTTTTATTCTGTCATCTTCTCATTTTTTTATTGGTTCGTTCTGTCTGATTGCAACTGCGTTTTGCAAGAAAGAACGAAAGTAGTTTTCGTTTTATTGTAATTATGTTATGTACGTCTGCAACTGCGATTGTAAGGAAGAACGAGAAGTTTGGTTAATTCTGATTCTTTTGTAATCTTGATAGCTAATTGTAATCAGAATCCTTATATAGTTCTTCGTGGAAATCAAGAATAGTTAGAGTGGGAACTTTTGTGTGAACCTATGATCTTGGCCACGCGTTCTTCCATCTTTGGTTAAGCTTGGGACTAACAATCTCAAAGCAAGATCCGAATAAAGATGGGGAACATCTGTTCAAGTCTTCTGGACACAAGTTTTCATAAACTTTAGAAGATTGTCGAAATTCACTTCGAACATTTGGATGAGGGAAGGAGTCATTTGTCAAATGTTGAAAGTGAGTTACCGATACCTACCATTTCTGAGGATGGAGGAGATAGCGACGGAAGGACGCGCATTCTAGTTGGAAGAAAGATTACAAGATGACCAATGATTACAGAGTTTGCGCACAAGGGGGCAGACCTTTGCACATGACAGGACTTCGCACTTTACAAGACTTGGCGCATGGCAACGCATTAGATGTCTTGGCGTCTTGGCGCATGGCAGAGCTGGGCATATAGTGTCTCAATGCGCATGATGGTCTCTGCGCATGCAGGACGCATATGAAGGCTTATGCGCATGGATTGACGCATGATGGCTTATGCGCATAGATTGACGCATGGTGGCTTATGCGCATGGATTAGCGCATGGTGGCTTATGCGCATGGATTGGCCCATGGTAGCCTATGCACATGAAGGTCACTGCACTATACAAGACTTGACGTATGACTGAAATTGGAACTTGGACGTAGAACCAATCCGAGCCAATATAGAAAGGTATTACTAAACTTGGTTCCTTTGATTACTTAACTTGGTTGCTATGATTGCACAGGTTAAGTCATATGGCGTGGTTGCTGACCAGTGGATAAAAATTGGTGCATATAGCCACATGTGCTTTAGGAAGAGCTGTTGATCAAGGTCGAACCTTTCAGTGGTGAAGGTCTTGATGGCAAGTAAGAATCAAGCAGAGGATCTGGGGATTGGGACAATGGTTCTGAACTTCGAGAAGTTACACTCAAAGGAGTGTGTGTAACAACGTACCAGTGATTACCAAGGACCTGATCTCAGGAAGTCTGTTGCAGACTTGAGGGTGAACATCCATGTTTTCCATATGTTGATATCTTGGCAGGAGACATGCTTTGAAATAAGGCGTTCAGTTTCAAATGGATGTTCGAGCTTCTGCTTGTGACTGAAGTCTCATTGTAAGAGTTGTGGGACCCCAGACTAGGACATGTATACTGCCAGATGTCTAGTCTAGGGTTTATCTTCAAATGTGGGGGTAAGGAGGTGGAGAAGTGTAAGGTCTGTGTGTAGACAAAGATCACAAGAAAATTGTTCAAACGGGTAAACCGAAGTACAGATCTTCTAGAGTTGGTTCACTCAGATATCTGTGACTTCAAACAGTTCTCCACAAAGGCCAAAAGGAAATACTTCATTACTTTCATCGACGACTACTCGAAGTACGCGTTCGTCTATCTGCTCTAGTTAAAAGACGAAGTATTCGAGAAATTCAAGAAGTTCAGGGTTGAGGCTGAACTTCAAATGGGACAACAACTCAAGAGACTCAGAAGTGATCGAGAGACATGATTTTCGCGTTTCTGGATCTCTTTCTCATTCATAGGTCCACCAAAAATACATCTGTCGTTATTTCTCTCTCTCTTTGAGTTCTAAAATCCATACCCTCCTCCTTTTATAGCCTCTCCCCTACCTACCTATGATCTGAATCCCTTTCTTCTGGCCAATCAAAAGTTAAAAAAAAATGCGAAACGCCATTGACCATGGCATCCCACAAAAATATTTAATACGAGATATCATTGCTGATGGCACCCCACTCCAACATTTAATCTGGGACGCTGTCACCAATGGCATCCCATTTTGAAACTTTGACCGCGTCATTGGTGTCTCATGCTAGACGCCAATTGCAATGGTGTCTCATCCCTCAATTTGTAATTTTTTTTTAAAAATTTCCTCTTTGATGCAAATAGAAAAAAAAATGTTATCCCTCTACATGACTTTTTTTGATAATTAGATCATTACAACTTGTCTTTCTTTTTCATCACCTTTTAAAGTTTGCTTCTCTTTATTTTTTGATCCGACACAAATCAGTCACCATGAGTGACTTACGGGTTAACAATGACTGTAATTCTACACAGACCGAGGGTGGGACCTCAAGGTAAATCGTCCGCCACGTGTCCCCTCTGATTGACAATTTTTTTTTTTGCTGATATTAGCAGGGGGAGGTGATGTCTGCAAAAAGGATTTCGACCAATCAGGAGAGGTCACGTGACATCGTTTTGCCTTGCGGTCCCCCCTTTCGGTTCACCAAGAGTTTTTCTGACAATGATTGGTATCTATATCTTACAATTAAGAAAATTATTACATAGCATATAAATATAATATGTCGATATGTACGTATTTAATTGTTTAATTTTTTTATGAAATGTTGGGTTGATTGGTATATCCACAAAAGAGTAATGCTATTTATACCTTCATATTTGTCTCTCCAAATCATCCATGCTTATATGGCAACTGACGTGGCATATTAAATAGCATTATTTGCCATCTAACATGGCAGCTGACAAATTTTAACCCAAAAAGTTAATTATCCAAAAAATTAATTTTAATTTTAATTTTAATTTTAATGTTAATTTTAATTTAAATATTAATATTAATTTTATAATTTGTTATGAAATCTATCACATTAACTGTCATGTCAGCTGCCACATAAGAAAATATGATTTGGAAGAACACTTTCGAGGAATATATAGCATTATGGATCCACTAAACACAATATATATAGTTGTGGTAACTACTCTCTTTGCATAACACAATATTTTTTCTTGATTGTTTAGTTCAATTTCTAGAAATGACATTTTTGTCCGTGAAGTTGTGGCCTGTTGGTTACGATGGAAAGCGCTCCCGTAGGGATGAGCACGATTCGAATCGTGAAAAGTACAGTAACTATCACATGTTGTGCCTACAAGTAAATCTCCCAAAAGACTTTTTCTAAAGAAAACTACTCCACAAACAGGTGTAAAACTTTGATACAGATAGATGTACCAAAAAATTGATACAACCACTGTATGACAGGTGGACCTCCCTATATATATATATATATATATATATATATATATATATATATATATATATTTGCACGTTTTAGTAAGAGAGAGGAGGACCCACTTGTCATTCAGTGACTGTATTAAATTTTTGATACAGCCATCTGTATCAAAGTTTTACTGCCACAAACTGTACTGGAATAAACAAATACGTACACAGTAGGGGTTACATCAACAAAAACTTGCAAATGCTTCTAATGTCATGTAGCTCTCTTCTTTTAGAGAATACATGTCCCATTTTATTCAAACAACATAACTAATTACCATGGGCTATTTGCTTTTACTCTTAGATTATGTATATTGATATTATTCTCCTGTTAGATCAAAAGTTATATTTTATTTTCTGAAAATATTGTTAAAAACTTATTAACGACACTTTCAGGAAGGTAAATTCAATTTTTAATCTAACATAGAATAATATCAATATACCTAATCTAATATAGGATAAAATAAAAAGTCCAATTATCAACTTTCACTGCAAATGCATGAAGACTAAGGGACTGGCTCTTGCTTTTGTTCGCACCATCATCATGAGACGATCAAGTTTGAATGGATTTTCTTGCTCTTTTTAAAGAAACTCCAAATGAATTTCTCCTTCTGCTGCTGCTTCTTTTCACCAGAACCCTTCTCTTCCGGCCTCTCCTCACTTCTCTTTGCTATTCTCTCTTTATGTTGCTTCTTCATTACATATATCTCGGTCAAGTCCTGTTAGTCCCGAAAGGGATCAAAGATGGTAGAACGCTGACCATAACAGAACTACTAGCGAGATCCGAAGATCTGTTCTTTACTGAAACCCAAGTTATCGTCGAGATAGGAGATTCACACAAGAGTTCATCATCTGATATTTTTCGATTCCAATGAAGCACGAACCAAGAACATGTTACAAACTGACTTCGAGGAAAATGAAGATTACAACAAGCAACAAGTAAAACGTTTTTTTCTTTACGTTCGCAGACGCTATAATGAGCAAGAATGAAGTAAAAAAAAAAGGCTGAAAAAAAGCTCCTTACTGGGGTGGTCAAAAATACTATTGCTCAAAGCAAGATTCGTCGTACAGACGATCTGTCCCCAGAAACTTTCCATACATGATCTAAACCTTCAGAATGGGGTTGGCTATATACCACAAAATATCTAAAATGAACTAGAAAGCCTTTATTACTGCTTTATTACTGGCTGTCAACCTATTATTAATCCTTTGTTTTATGTCAAATTTCTAGCCTAGGTGACTACGAGCAAGAGAGGGTCTTGCCATAAAATCTAGAATTCCAGATAGACGAGACCTAAGCCATTGCAGAAATGAATGAGATTTATTTATTTTTTTTTTGAAATTCTTGCACTTAAGACTATTATATTTTCATAATTTGTATATAAATTTATTTTCAATTTGATCGTACTGATATGGGCACGCATCTTTCCTTTCACTCCTCTGATTGCTACGAGACTTGTGTCGTTGGATCCGCATTGACGAACTATCCTGTGAGGTATTTTCAACGAATTCTGTGATACTTTTTTAGAGCATCACCTATGGGGCATGCGAGGCCTCCGGAAGAGTCGCGGGAGTTATGACCCATTTTACGTGTTGCTTTAAGCCTCCGTAAGCACTATGAACGTTGTATTTTTATAGATGGACGCTAGCTTCCGATGAGATCTACGCACGTCTTCACTTAGCTGATTAGTATAATCGTATCCTGTTTCTGAGGTAAGCATATTATTTTTCTGTATTTTACTTTGATATATATATTATTGTATCATGTTACGTTCCTTTCTCAGGACTCGGTTCTCTTTTAGGATCTACCCATAAAACCCAGGTGTGACTCGTTCTTGGAAGCATGTATTGTTAGAGAGTGCTTAATTGTATCTTGTTATATTTCACTTATTATGTTACTTTTTTCGTACTTTTTCTACTTTTCGGACATATTTGAACAAGTGTATTATTGGCTACCGACCTTATCACATTAGGTTATTTCTTGTCAGTGTGAGTTTAGCTGACGTCAAATTGATTATAAAATCCAAGATGCTAGCTATGTCATCATAGACACCATATTGTACTGTCACCTTGACTGATTTCGTGCACCTGTGAGAAAATCCACCATCTTTTTCTAGGCTCCTGATAAAAACACTATAAAATAGTTCAGATTTTTATTATTAATAATTATAAATTTGTCACTACCAAAAATTATATATTGAACTGTCCACTTTCAATTGATTTTTTTTATAATCAGGACTGTTAAAATTTTGATAGTCCTACAAATTGGAAGGACTGTCAAAATTTTGACAGTCATAACAATTGGTAGGACAGTCAAAATTTTAACAGTACTAAAAAAATATGTTATTTTTTAGGACAGTCTAAATTTTGACAGTCCTTCCAATTGGTAGGACTGTCAAAATTTTGACAGTCCGGAGGGGAGAGCTACGCGAGGTGATACGAGGACGGGACTGCGTGGAGGCCGGAAGGGAGAGACGAGGCGAAGGCGCACGCGCTCGCCTCCGCTGCTGCTTCTGCTGCTGTTGTCGCCGACGCGAGGCGTAGCCGCAGCCCCCCGCGAGCGCGTGCCTACGCCGCGCGCAGCCACCCGCACGCTGCTTCTTCTTCTTTATCGCCTTCGTGGCGGAGCCGACGGGAAGGTGTTTGAGGTGCGGCTCGACGGCAGCAACGCGGTCGATGGCAAGGTCGACGACACGAAAAGACAGAAAATCGCGAGATGAGGGAGGAGGAGAGGCCGGAGAGGGGTGGGTGTGGGGGAGTAGTAGGAGGAGGGAGGTGAAGAGGGTGGGCAGTCCTAGTAAAATTTGGACTAGTCCGAATAAAAATTCTTCCTAATTGGACTAACACTAATACTGAACTAGCCCATAATCATTTTTGTAGTGCCTTTATCAAGAGCCCTTTTCTATTGCTAAGGCTGACAAAATGACATCCATACCAGGAAAGACCTCAACTTCTTCTCCTACCACATCTATTCTACATGAAAAGAGGAGAGAAATCAGGATATACCAGTTTTCCAGCATTAAACAGAAGACATAGCAGCATTATAAATCAAGACGCGCATCTACTTTCTTCACACGTTTAAGAGGTCCAGAGGTTCATCTACACATCTCAAAAGAAAACAAAATTAGTCACAACCCATCTACCGAAACTTGACACAGATTTGAAAATGGGATGCTAGTAGAACCTGTCTCCCAATTCTGCCAAAACCTGTGTGATAATCATAGTTTGCGCCGATACCGATACGGTTTGACATGTCCCGATCCGATACAGATACTGACCGATACCGACATCGATGACCTCTTTTTCAATCAATTCGACAAAAAAAGGAATGAAAAAGACAAATCAACAAGGATGTAAAAGTAAAAGTATATAAAAGAAAAAAAAAAACTTATATATCGCAACAGAAAAACCAATAGGTAGAGATGACTACGATTTCATTTAATTCCAAAATTACTAAGAAACAATACATAAAATACTTAAAACTATCCCTAAATGTATAAAATATGTTTTTCTAAAATTTTAATAATTTACTAATAATTATTTGTTTTTCGATACCAAAAAATTCAATACTCCGATCTGAAACTGTCGATATTGCCAATACGCTGATCCCGATACTCATAGGAACGGTCCGATATTGATTCTGAATAACAAAAAAATTACAATCGAGTCCAGTATACAACATTCAAGCTAGTTCAAGGGCCACAATGTATAGTAACTCCACCTTTATTTGATGTTAACATAACTAAAGGCCCAAACGGTACCTAGTCATAATTTAAAATTGCGTTTATACTATAGATCAAAAAGTTAGTCTACAAAATGACACATTATTATTTAATTTATCAAAAATATACAATTGCATATATCCAGCTACTAAAAACAACAAAGAATTATGTACGGTTTTTTTTGGAATACAAAAATCAGCATTTGACCAATAGTTGAAATAGTTAGCAGACAATCAACATGGAAATAGAAGCTAGATTAGTCGATACAGAATATAGGCATCAGATTAGTGTTTGATATGGAAACTCTCCAGTAAACAGTGTTTGATATGGAAACTTTCCAGCAAACAGGCACAAGGATGTATATGTGTCTTTGATCAAATACATAACTTGAAAATTATATGTGATTGAGTTCTATCTTTGCATTTTATTATTACGAACTTAATTAGAACAAAAAAAGAGGGAAAAATATATAAAAAAAACTTATCATAATTGCAAAATAGAGATATAGTATTCTGACATCGTTATACAACAAAGTCTTTATCCCAAATTCTGATAGTATTATATAATTCATAAAATTGTACAAGTTCCTATGTGTAGACACAAATGGACACATGTTTCAATTCTGATACAAACGAACACATGACAAATTGTAGCAAGGAGAAAGATCATATATATATATATATATATATATATATATATATATATATATATATATAAAAGAAGCATTTTGTCGTTTTTGAACTTAATAAGAACAAAAAGGGGACAAATATACCAAACCTTATCATATTTGCTAAATAGGGGCATAATTTACAACAATAACAAATCATTTATCCCAAAATTTGATAGCATTGTATAATTCATAAAAATTGTACCTTATGTGTTTAAAGAACAACAATGCATTTAGCCCAAATTTTGGGTTGGCACGTTTAAACAAGTGGTAGACACAAATGGAAACATGTTTCAGGTTTGTCACAGACGGACACGACAAAATGTAGCAAGGAGAAGTGTCATATATATATATATATATATATATATATATATATATATATATAGATAGGTAGAACTTATATAAACTCCTTGCAAAAAATAAATAATCAACATAATCCTTTGGTATTTGGATCCAATTTCAGGAAGCTTTAAACTTACAATATTATGACAGCAAACCACTTGCACATGCTTTGTAGTAGACAAAGATTATGCAAAATTCTGGTATATTACTGTCAAATCAAGAACTTAACAAAATTCTCATATCAATGTCTCATGAGCCTATTTCATCTAACAATTATCTCAACTGATCCAAAAATTTATCATCACCTGTGCCTAAGCCTAGTTTTTTTTTAGAAGACCCACTTGAACATGGTTACCCTTTTTCCCTGGACTCTTGTATGCAAAGAGACTCCCCATATTTGAAACCCAAATTAAGTAATTATTACCACACTTATTGCTTTCTTGTACATTATTTTACACACACAAATATGACATAATTTAATCATGACAACCACCACACACCACACAGACACAACATAAATTTAGACAGTATTCTTTGGAGATTAAATGTCATGCTCAATAAGTACACAACGATTCGGAGTCTACTTCCTACTTTTTGTGAGTTCTCCCATTTCTGCAGGCCATAGTTTAATGTCTTTAATAGGTACCAAGTAATGCTAGCACCATTACAACGATGCTGCAACTTTCCACTATTGGTAGTGTGAAGTATTTACAACTATTTTCCTCTGTAACTCTAACACTTGCACCTTATTAACATTGTTGATGACAATATGACATTACTCGAATCAACCAAATAAAATCTCACTTGGTTGACTAGACATGATTCCGACCGTTCCATGTAAGTATCTGATCAAAATGCAGTTACAGTTTATAACCAATCAATTACGGAATCAAACTGGACCACTCTGCTGGTATTTGAATCTTATCCATCTAGAAAAGAGATCGCATGGCTTCCTAAAGCAAACTGATCTTGGCGCCCTAATATATATCACATAGCAACAACAGCGAAACAACCTAAGGCAAGTGGCATAGACTAAGCAAAGCAGCAGCACAGAATTTATATCATGAGGGTGTTGCACCAAAGCAACAGAGGGTTGATTTGCAGTTCCAACTGCAGGTGGTTAATAAGAACAAAAAGGGACAAAATATCCCAAACCATTACAACGATGCTGCAACTTTCCACTATTGGTAGTGTGAAGTATTTACAACTATTTTCCTCTGTAACTCTAACACTTGCACCTTATTAACATTGTTGATGACAATATGACATTACTCGAATCAACCAAATAAAATCTCACTTGGTTGACTAGACATGATGCCGACCGTTCCATGTAAGTATCTGATCAAAATGCAGTTACAGTTTATAACCAATCAATTACGGAATCAAACTGGACCACTCTGCTGGTATTTGAATCTTATCCATCTAGAAAAGAGATCGCATGGCTTCCTAAAGCAAACTGATCTTATTGCCCTAATATATATCACATAGCAACAACAGCGAAACTGTTGCTGATAATCTTGTTAGTTTGTTTAGATTGTTTAGTTGGTTTAGATTATTAGTTGATTTAGATTGATAAGTTGATTGTTGAAACAACTTTGATATATTTATTATTTAGTCTATCTCTTTACGTCAAATGTTCAACTATATATAGCTACCATTTCATTCAATAAAAATCACCAAGTTTATTCATCCTCCACAAAACTTGTGTCATGTTTCCTCGTTACTGGGATATTTTACTACATTTGGTATCAGAGCTCGGGTTGAGGAACAGAGAAGCTATGGCAACCAACGACGAGCAAGGCCCCACGACGTCGACGTCATTCACCTTCAAGTACCCCATGCTGACTCGGACCAACTATGCGGATTGGGCTCTCTTAATGAGAGTCAACATGCAGGCGCAAGGCCTGTGGGAGGCGATCGAACCCGGGAAAGCCGACTACCGCGACGACAGGATGGCCCTGTCCGTCATACTCCGTGCTGTACCGCCAGAGATGCTGCGGACACTGGCAGTAAAAGACACTGCCAAGGAAGCATGGGACGCTGTGAAGATGATGCGGATGGGGGTCGAGCGCGTGGCCAAGGCGCAGAAATTGCGCGCTGACTTCGAATCAATGAAGTTCAAGGACGGCGAGTCCGTCGAGGACTTCGCGATGCGGCTTACGGGACTCGTCAGCGACCTGCAACTACTCGGCGACGAAATGGACGACGAGAAGGTAGTTAAAAAATTCCTTCGAGTCGTTCCATCCAAGTACACGCAAGTTGCCATCGTCATTGAGACTTTAGTGGATCTCAAGACGCTGTCAATTGAAGAGCTTACTGGTCGTCTTCTAGCCGTCGAGGAACGATACGATCTTGGCAGCAACTCCGGCGACACAAGTAGCCGCCTTCTCCTCTCCGAAGAGGAGTGGCTCGCTCGCAGGAAGCAGAAGAAGGAAGGCGACGCCTACTACGAAGGTGGCGAAAGTTCTGGTCGTGGGCGCGGCAAGCCAAGAGGTCGTGGCCGCGGCAACACGAACTACGGCAACGGCAACGCGTCCGGTGGCACGCGCGACAAGAAGGGTAAGTGCCACAATTATGGCATCTACAGCCACTGGGCGAAGGACTGTCGCAAGCCGAAGCGCGATGAGCGTGCCAATCTGACGCAAATCGACGACGATGAACCAACACTGCTCATGGCCATGCTTCATGAGAAAAAAGTGCAGATCCATGAAGAGAAGGTACAACAAAGATTAAAAGGCGATAAGAATAACGAGAACCACCTATGGTATCTTGACACAGGAGCAAACAATCCGACCGCCCACAAAACCCAAATTCGTCAATTCGAATCGCCAGGGAGCATAGTAACAGCTTGCGAAATGTCTCCAACATCAAAATCGAAGTCTGGGCCTAAGCAGGATGCAAAGGCAATCAGGGAACAGCCTCAAATTTTCTTCAAATCCTCACATGTGCTTTCTAATGGTGGAGATGGTGCACCTGCAAGTGGGACCAATCAAGTTGTGGATGCTCTCAACACCCTTGATTTGTCACCATCTGCTCCTTTGAAAATGTAACAAAACAATGTCCAGATCAAAACCATAGATGATACAGAAGATCTTTTACTTAGTCCAACATCTACAAGAAACGACTATGACTCTGCATCCAACAATGATAGTTGCTCAGGAGAGTCTGAAGATCAGAAAGAGAAGATGTCATCTAGTACTGTATCCTGTTCGAGTTCTGCTCCTGTCCCTTGTTTGGACTCGGAAACGCGTGAGAAGGGGGAGCTCGAGGAGCGGTTCAAGTGGAGGAACGAGCAGTTCCGGCACCTCGAGGAGGCCCACGACAGGGCCCAGGAGAGATTCAGGAAGCGCGAGAGGGAGTGGGAGACCGAGCAGACGGACCTGGTCGACGGAATGTGCTCGCTGCAGGCGAGGCTAGACTCGGAAACCATGGTTGCGGAGGATCTCCGCGCGTGGCTGGGGATGTGCAGCCAGGCCCTGGCCCATGAGGAGGGACGGAGGAAGGCGCTCGAGGCCCAGGTCTCCGAGTCGAAGGCGCTGTACGAGAACGTCGTATTGGAGTTCGAGGAAGCCAGGTCGAGCATCGCGGCGCTCACGGCCAAGAGGGACGAGGAGATCGGTTCGCTCAGGAACTCGTTGGCTACCAAGGCCACGGTTGTTAAGGAGATGGAGTTTGGGAATTCGCACCTCGAAGAGGAGAATCGGGGGCTGAGGTCGTCTCTGAAAGAACTCAGGGAAGCTCAGATCGTCGGAGCGGACAGTGGTGGTCCCTCTATCAAGAGCTTGCGGCAAAAGTTCAAATCTCTGGAGCAAGTGCACAGAGGGTGTGCCGAGAAATTGAAAACCAAGAAGGTTGATGCTACTCCATTGAAGGATATGACGCCTGAGAGGGTGTTGGGTCGGATGTATCAACTGCAGCAGCTGCTCGACCGTTTCCTCGCTTGCCGTCCTACAGGTGCAGCAAAGAATAGCGGGATGGTCCTCATTGTCCTCTACCCAGGGAAAGCTTCCAGCTCTATACGGATATATGTGAGATATTGGCCATCCTCCTGGACCGCTTCTTTGACATGGAATACGCCGATTGTGTCAAGTCCTTTGAGGCCTATGTCAGTGCTGCAAAGCAGATTGATGAGCTTGCTGCCTTCTACGGATGGTGCAAGGACACCGGCGTGGCCAGGTCATCAGAGTATCCGGATGTTCAGCGCATAACGGACAAGCTCCTGGAGACATTGGAGGAATTCATGAGGGATAGGGGAAGGAGGCCCCAGGACCCCCCTCAAAAGGCACAGGAGGTGCCAGCTATTGCGGCGACAGCTTTTCATGAGGAAGAAGAACCGTTGGAGGATATGAATAGCATCAAAGCTCTTCCAGCACCTCCAGTTCATGAGGAGGAGGAGGAGGAGGAGCTGCCGCCTCCAGTTGTAAAGGTGGAGCCTGCAAAACCAAATCAAGAGGCTGATCTTGTGAATCTCAAGGATGATGTTGTATCTGCAAAGGACCACGCAAACAGGTTTGCACTGGCTCTTTTTCAGAAGGAGGGCAACCAGCAGCAGCTGCCAGCAATGGATCGTGGGAAGCATTCCCTTCTTCCGGTGAGGACTTTCAATTGACCTCAGCATGGCAGACTCCAGCTGCAGAGAAGGAAAAGGCAGATTGGAACTTGCTCTTGTGGAAACCGCGAGCAATCTCTCAAAACAGAAAGCGGCACTAGCCGGGGGGCTTTGACCAGCTGCTTTTGAATGGCATGTACGATCGGGGGGAAGTGAAACATTGATGCAACAAGATTAAGGGAGTGATTGTTGGTGATAATCTTGTTAGTTTGTTTAGATTGTTTAGTTGGTTTAGATTATTAGTTGGTTTAGATTGATAAGTTGTTTGTTGAAACAACTTTGATATATTTTTTATTTAGTCTATCTCTTTACATCAAATGTTCAACTATATATAGCTACCATTTCATTCAATAAAAATCACCAAGTTTATTCATCCTCCACAAAACTTGTGTCCTATTTCCTCGTTACTGGGCTATTTTACTACAGAAACAACCTAAGGCAAGTGGCATAGACTAAGCAAAGCAGCAGCACAGAATTTATATCATGAGGGTGTTGCACCAAAGCAACAGAGGGTTGATTTGCAGTTCCAACTGCAGGTGGTTAAAGGATAGTACTATGTTTTCTTAGGTGTGTTCTGTGGGACTTGGGGATACAAAACAATGGGTAGATTATTTCACAAATAATATTGTAATTGAGTAAAAATCTTTACTGTAAACTAAGAAGACGAGATGCAGGCTAACTAGCATAAAATCTAGTAAACAACATTACTTCACATCCAGTTAGTACCAAATTAGAGGAGATGAATATTGAAAGAGTGAGATGAATGGGTAAATATAAAACTGGCAATGGATATGCAATTACTCTAACGTGAGGTGAAGCAACAATAGCAAATTGCTAACAAGAAGAGTAAAAATCATTGTTGCAACATAAGACGAGATGCCGGCCCATTATGTATTTCAGGTTAAGTGAGATCCCTCTTCGATTGCAGAATGGACAGAATCGTGTAAGGTTTTTAATGATGTTAGGAGGAAACCAACCGAAATGGCAGTTTGATCACGACGTGCAACATTTACTACATGCAAGATTATTGCCTGGTCAGGAGCCTACGAAAAAGATGTTTCAGAACTAAGAGAGGGAAGTTGAGAGATCATCGACAAGCACCATTTTGTACATGAAAGAGGTAATCTACGAAAAAGATGTTTCTTTTCTTCTTTAGAAACACTACAAGTTGAAAAGAAAGAAATAACAGTAGCAGGGATCAAGGGTACAAAAGAGGTCAGTCTGGAATATGAGTAGTCGTTTTAGGTATAATAGGATTCTTATTTTAGGGTTTCCCATATAGGAAATCCTATTATGACCTATTGTTGGAGTCCAGATTGGAATAGGAGTAGCTGTTTTAGGTATAATACGATTTCTATTCTAGGATTTTCTATTTAGGTAATCCTATTATGACCTAGAATATGATTTTTCTCATCCTATATATATGGGTTGAGGGTGAAGGTATAGTGAAGGCACAAAGAATATAGCACAAAGGTGGAGATTCGGGGTGCTCATCTACAGGAAATCTAAGATAAAGTCCATCCTTTGCTCTTAGTGCTCACCATCCAAGGCAGAAGGAAGAGGAAATCTGATCGAGAAGTCATCACATTCGTTCAAAAAAATTGCTACGGAATTTGGTGAGTGATTTCAATTGTAATATCTTGCTTTTCTTCTTGAGTGTGGTTAGGGGGTTGAACATATTATGACAAAGGGTTTAACATTGGTTTTGGTCAATCTTGTAATTTTATCTAAGTTATATAGATTGTGATTTGTCCAGGTGACGTAGTCACCGCCATATACGTTATCTTTGATTTATACTTGGTGTTCGTTAGATTGGTCGATTATCTCAGGTGGGTTGGCAACGCTTCTGCGCGCCCAACAAGTAGAATCAGAGCTCTCAGGTTCTCGAGAGGACGGAGCAGATGAGCACACGTATAATTACCCTCACAGAAAAAAACTGGACTATTTGGAAGCCAAGGATTGAGGATCTACTCTGATGCAAGGACTTGCATGGTCCGTTGGAGGACGACAACGCCAAGACATCGAACAAAGATGCTGAAGACTGAAAACGACTAGATCGGAAGGTCGTTGGATTCATCCGCCAATGGTTGGGCGATTCGGTGTTTCACCACCTGTCAATGGAGAGTTCGACAAAAGCATTATGGGAGAAGCTGTATTTGTTGTACGAAAGAAAGACGGCTGGCAATAAAGCGTTTCTTATTCGCCAACTCGAAGTACACGGAGGGTGCCTCGGTGGCACAACATATAAACGAGGTTCAGGATATCATCAATCAGCTGTCTGCGATGAAAATGGTGACTGATGATGAGCTTCAATCCCTTCTACTTTTGAGTTCTCTGCCAAAAAGCTTAGAGACGTTGGTGGTGTCGGTGAGCTACACACCGTGCCTGACGGAGTTATGATAGAGGCAGTCAAAAGTAGCTTGTTGACTGAGAAGGCACTACTAGAATAAGCGGGATTAGCGACATTTTTTAGCGACTCCATGTAAAAACGTCGCTAATTTAGCGTCTCCATGTAAAAACGTCGCTAGACGTCACTAATTGGCGATATTTAGCGACGTTTAGCGACTTTTATTCAGTTTTTAAAAGATTAGTCGCTATAAGTTCAATTTAGGTCGCTAAACGTCGCTAATATATTTTATTTAGCATCGTTTAGCGACGTCTTTAGCGACGTATATATTTTTGGACATTTAGCGACGTCATTAGCGACGTTTACGACGTCGCTAAATTAGCGACGTAATTATTGGCGTCGCTAAAAATGTCGCTAAATTCTAAATTAGCGACGTCATTATTGGCGTCGCTAAAAACGTCGCTAAATTCTAAATTAGCGACGTCATTATTGGCGTCGCTAAAACGTCGCTAATTTTTTTACTTAGGGCTGATTCCCCCCATTTCCTTCGATCTCTCCCTCTCCCAAATTTCAAACCCGTGCGCGCGCTCTCGATCTCTCCCTCTCCGGCTCCTCCTTCCTCCCTCCGACGACCCCCCTCGGCCGCGTCCTCCCCCTCCGATAGCATCCTCTCCCCTCCTCCTCCTCCTCCTCTAGGTAAAACCTAACTCTCTCTCTCTCTCTCTCTCTCCTTATTTGGTGTGGACATAATTTTTTGGGCTGAGTTTGCTTGTGGAGGAGTCCTCATCTACCGCCTTGCCAAGATCGACGCCGTGAAGGTGAGATCGATCACTCGCTCTCATCAACTCGGGTCGTGATGACGGCGCCGACACAGTGATTTAAGCTCTCAATGTTTGATTGATGCAGGAGGAACAAATGGCTATATTTGAAGCAAACGGATGTGGAAGCCAACCCTTGACATGGGCCCAAACCAGAAGCATGGTTCTCACTCATAAGGTGATTTTGCTTCACATTTCCCTTTCCCTCCAATTGTGTATATGTATGTACCTAAGGTTATGATTGGCCATGGGAAACGAAAATATTCTCAAATTTTAATTCTTCTTCTTATAATCAAGGTTATACTAGAGACTTTGAGAATGGCAAGCATCATTTCATTCATATTTAGAGAGGCTGTGACTGATGTCGAATACAAAGGTTAATTATCTCCTTCTTTTTTTTCGCAATAGTTTTCTTTTTTAAGGAATTAATAGGCCATGATTTCGTTCCGTCCATATTTGATGTAAATTAATTGTTGCAGATTACCTTATCCCAAAGGTGTGGAAGGTGATGCCGCTGTTCAGGAACATACATCACAACCCAGAGTTCTTTCCTGATCCACACAAGTTTGATCATTCTAGATTCATGGAAGGTTCATGATGGGCTCGTGCGTGCACTACTGTACCTTCTCCTGCATATAATCAATCACATTTCTCTGTCCTCGTGTTAAATGTTCTTCTTAATTCCTGACTCTTCTGTGTACACAAATAATGCAGGCTTCGCCAAAGCCCAACACTTTCTTGCCCTTTGGATATGGAGTTCATGCTTGCCTTGGCAATGAGCTTGCCAAACTCAAAATCCTCATTGTCATCCACCATCTGGTCACCAAATACAGGTCCCTCCGCATACTTTTTTCCCTCTCTCTCTCTCTCTCTCTCTCTCTCTCTCTTTTTCCCAGATTGATAGATGATAGATTCATTATGGTAGCTCACATGTAAAGTTACAACATATATACAACTACTAATCGTTTAGTAGTTGAGCATCTCATTATATACTTCACAAGTTTAGAGGCTCTTCATCGGTCTAGAAATAGAAAAAAGTAGTCAAATTTTTGTACTGAGATAGAGCATCACAATCAGGAGAGACAGAGAGAAAGAGAGAGAGAGAGAGAGAGCATAAAAAAAAATCTGATGGTTCCTCTCGTTCCAATTATACCAAACTAGAGCCGCAATGGAACAATCGTTCCTGCTTGGTTCCCACAAAAGACAGAGACCCTCTATTTGTGATTCGTCTCCCCTTAGCATTCACTTTTTAAGGTTTCTATTGTACTATGAAATCAAGTTGGCTTTTCTTCATTTACTTATGGCATTTACTTATGGCATCCAAGCATAAAGATAATTTATTAGTAATATCTACATTAGAAAATGGACATTGTTTTATACTTTCTATATCCTAATCTTATGGCTCGGCACCATCACACAATGAATAACTTGGGTCTATGCTTCCTTCCTTAGGCTGTTAGTTTGGAAGCATGAGTTAGATATTGAAGTTAGGCTGCAACACATTAGGGCTAGATCTGCAGACTTGTTGCTGTTCTACATCAAGAATTGGTGAACTAAGCGAAAGAGGGGACAAGAAGATTTTGAGGGAGGTATGCTTGCTTGATTCAATTTGATTGAAGTCTAATAGCTTTTTTTTGCATAATGTTGTTGTTTGTTACATTAAAAGTCAAAGTGAAATCAAAAGTGATAAATGAAAACAAACATGTAACATACACATACACCTAACTCATTTTAGATCCAATGCCTATGTGAAGCCTTGTAATCTTTTGTTAAATTTCTTACAAGTTAGTCGTAAGTTTTCATTATAATTTTATAGGTTGTACGAATATTAAACTTGGAAGGAGCAGCCGTCCTGCCTAAGAGAGCAACCTAGGTGATACTTCCATTTTATAGGTTACAAGTCAGTCGTAAGTTTTCATTTTTTTTTGTTTGTTTAAAATTTAGCGACGTATTTAGCGACGTTTAGCGACGTTTATACACGTCGCTAAATACGTCGCTAATTAGCGACGTTAATAAACGTCGCTAAATACGTCGCTAAATATGTCGCTAAATACGTCGTTGTACGTCGCAAATTGCTGACATGGCAGTACTGCCAGGTCATTAAAGACGTCACTGTCACGTCGCTATATACGTCGCTAATTAGCGACGTTTAGCGATATTTTTTACGTCGCTAATTAGTGACGCTGCGTCGCTAAACGTCGCTAATTTAGCGACACAATTAAGTCGCTAAAAAACGTCGGTATAGCGACGTTTAGTGACGTTTTTCCTTTCAGCGACGTGTTGATTTTTGACTTCTGTAAAACGTCGCTAATTACGTCACTAAACATGATTAGCGACGTTTTTTTATCATTTAGCGACGTTTTTCGACGTCGCTAATTTGACTTTTTTTGGTAGTGAGGTCCGGCGTAAGCAGATAGAATCGTCGCAGGAGTCCGCTCTGGTAGCTTCCTACGGAAAGGGAAGACTCAAGTCAGAGGTGAGGACAATAAAAAGTTATCAGGATCTTGCGACTGTGAACCACAAGGAGGGCTGCTATCACTGTAGCGATAGTGGTCATATCAAGAAGAATTGCATCATCGCAACAACCGACACAGAGAAATAATGTGGCATGTGTCATAATGGCGATTGGGTCATGGACACAGGGGCATCGTATCACGTCACTCCACAGAGGAGGATCTCCATGTCATACCACGGCGGCATGTTATGATAGAGGCAGTCAAAAGTAGCTTGTTGACTGAGAAGGTCCGGCGTAAGCAGATAGAATCGTCGCAGGAGTTCGCTCTGGTGGCTTCCTACGGAAAGGAAAGACTCGAGTCACAGGCAAGGACGAGAAAAAGTTCTCAGGATCTTGCGACTGTGGACCACAAGGAGGGCTGTTATCACTGTAGCGATAGTGGTCATATCAAGAGGAATTGCATCATCGCAACAACCGACGCAGAGAAACAATGTGGCATGTGTCATAATGGCGATTGGGTCATGGACACAAGGGCATCGTATCACGTCACTCCACAGAGGAGGATCTTCACGTCATACCACGGCGGCATGGACGTGTGAAGATGGACAACAAGGGGGACTACTGTAGTTGTAGGTATTGGTGATGTGCACTTGACAACGAAACTTGGTGAGAAGCTCGTTCTAAAGAGTGTGCGACATGTACCAAGTTTGCACTACAACTTGGTTTCAGTAGGGAGGCTGGCGAACAATGGCTATCGCAGCATATTTGGGGAGAAAGATTGGATGCTTACGAAAGTTTTCCAACAGCTGGCTCGAGGAGATTTGGGTTGTGGCATGTACATGATAAAGCCGCTATGGTGTACAGGCAGGCCGCAGACATCAGATGGAGGCTCGAGTGATGTTCGACATGTGTTAGTAGATCGTCGGGAACTTGCTTTGGGAGGTCTTTGAGACAAAGCAAACGATGGTGATGAGTCTGTCGGTCCCATGACAGTTGGCCGGTCTCCAGGTAGGGTTGCTCTACAGATTCGATTTTGGTGACGGGTGGTTTGCTAAAGCTTTGTGGAGCGATATCAGTTTCGGTAGTTCAAAGTTAGGGAGGAGATCAAGGTTTGTAGCAAACTCAATCTAAGGCACCATTCAAACAGTTCTGGAGGAGTTGTAGGTCATCGATAGCGTGCACAGTGCATGATATTTTGCTCGAGGATACATGTGTACGGGAGAGCATCAGTGTCGAACACGAAGGTGGGCATGTTTATAAGTCCGAATCTCGGGAGAACTGCATCGTTCGCTTGGTTGGGCCAACCAAGGGTGAAGAACCGCACCGTTCGCTTGGTTGACAACAAGGAGACTACTGTAGTTGTAGGTATTGGTGATGTGCACTTGACAACGGAGCTTGGTGAGAAGCTCGTTCTAAAGAGTGTGCGACATGTACCGAGTTTGCACTACAACTTGGTTTTGGTAGGGAGGCTGGCGGACGATGACTATCGCAGCGTATTTGGGGACCAAGATTGGATGCTTACAAAGGTTTCCCAATAACTGGCTCAAAGAGATTTGTATTGTGGCATGTACAGGCTAAAGCCGCTTAGGTGTACAGGCAGGCCGCAGACATCGGATGGAGGCTCGAGTATTGTTCGACAGGTATTAGTAGATCGTCGGGAACTTGCTTTGGGAGATCGTCGAGATAAGGGATACAAAGGATTCGGTTCGTCGAGACAAAGCAAAGGAGGGTGATGAGTCAAAGATTGAGGGTCAGTCCGTCGGTCCCATGACAGTTGGTCGGTCCCCAAGTGGGGTTGCTCTACGGATCTGATTTTGGTGACGGATGGTTTGCCAAAGCTTTGTGGAGCGACATCGATTTTGGCAGTTCGAAGCCAGGAGATCAATGTTTGTAGCAAACTCAATCTAAGGTGGGTACATCTCCATTCAAACAGTTCCGGGAGAGCTTCAGTATCGAACTGAAGGTGGGCATATTCATGAGAATGAATCTCGGAAAAATTGTACCGTCCACTTGGTTGGGCCAACCAAGGGTGAAGAAGCTCGTCTGAACGATAGCACGTTCTGGTGGAAGACAGAAGTCAGAAAAAAAAATTAGTGACTTTTTGTAACACATTTAGCGACATTTTATTGACCTGTCAAATACTGTCATGTCAACAATTTAACAACATTCAGCAATGTATTTAGTGACGTATTCAGCGACGTATTTAGCGACTTATATAAATGTCGCTAAACATCGCTAAATTTTTAGTAAAAAAAAATGTAAAATGGTTTCCAAACCAACCTTCCTATAGTTTATGAATTCCCAATTTATATAAATAGACCCGGAGCAACCCTCCGTTGAATTTTCGGGGTTCACCGACCCCTTCGGTGGAACATTCAACACCGGTAAATTAATATATATTTAATATAAATAAAATAAATACACAGACTTATAATAGTACATAAAAATAGACAGACCCGGAGCAACCATCCGTTGAATTTTTTGGGTACGAAATATCACAAAAGTATATAAAATATTACAGTCACACAATAAACACAAAATAGAAATATCACAGTCACACAAAAAGCACAATATTAAAGTATCACAGTCACACAATAAGCACAATAAAAGTATCACAGTTACATCATAAGTCTTATCCAATTTTCAATCTCTCAAGGAAATCCAATACGCTAGGGCAGCGTCTAGGTGATCAATCTCCGCTATAGGTGATGGTTGACTGAAACTCCCCCTCTGAACTGGTACCTGCCCAACAGTATAAGGTACGACTTTCTCCTTAACAGTAGGAGTTGTCACTTCCACCTTAACAAATGTTTTCAATTTAACAGTAGGAGGTGTCACTTCCTTCTTAATAGTCACTTCCTCTTTAACAGTAGGAGGTACCACTTCCTCCTTAACAGTAGGAGGTATCACTCTCAAATGACGTACACGTGCTCGGGTCATGGGTGCCATCTGATAAGATAAATAAAAACAAAGAATATAATTAATAACAGATATAAATATATGTATCCATATAGTCAAAATAGATGTTAAGTTTTACATTAAAAATAAAGTACGTGCATCGGTATTGGCTATATCGGGTCATTATCGGCCATATCGGGTCGGTATCGGGTCGGTATCGGCCGATACTAAGTTCAAACTCATCATCTTTTCCAAGCTTTGGTGCCACACTGGATAGAGCTGAACGAGGATGGTGTTATATATATTCAAACAACAACAATAATATTCATGTTTCTGAACAAAATATTTTATGGTAAAAATTTGTGAAATACTAAATATTTTATAAGTATCCCAACTAATTCCTTAATTTGGGAAATACTAAATATTTTATAAACTATCCGAATAAAAAATTGTAAATACTTATTTATCGATACTACGAACCCAACTTAATTTAGCATCACTCTATAAGCATGTTGCATACTGAGGTAGCCAAGGACTTGATAAAAATGTGCATCATTGGTGAAAACCTGTAGTTAATGGGAAGTAGTACATAATTCATGGATGGTTGCTTAGGTGTAGTCCATCTATATGGGGACTTGTACAACTTCACTACCTAATGGTTCTGGCTTCTATGGTGTTTAATAATAAACGAAAGAAATGAAAATAGGTTTATACGAGACCCTTTTCTTTGGTTTACAAACAAGAAGTACAATTAATCCTATACGAGGATGTTAAGTACAAAAATTTAATCTGGGTAGATATTGCTATAGGAGTCTGATCTGCGGTCGATCACTTTGTCCCTTGGACCACACGATGACGAAGAAGTGCTGTAGAAGAAGGAGAAGCTTCAAAAATTGCAAGAGGGATTGGATGCTCGATGCCAAAGTTGTCAATCACTCCCCTCTGTCTGTACTCTAGGATATTCTCTCTCAAATAAAATCCGTTCTTGACCTTATAATCCTCGACCCTTGACCTCCGTGGCTGGAGGTCTCAATTTATAGGGTTTTGTGACAGTAACTGTCCAGTCGGCGTAGAAGCCGAACAGTGGCACTTTTTACGCAGCGGTTAACTGCCATCCACGTATAAATGATCTTCTGAATCCGCGTGTGACGCGTGTCCCATTATGAGGTAACGCGTATAACTGCTGCGAAGATCATGACATGCAAGCCACGTAGGTAACTGCCCCTCGCGCAGAAAAGGTTGGTGTAGAAGCCAATAACTGTCACCATGGCGTAGAAGCCAGGTAACTATCATGTTGGCATAGAAGCCAAGTAGGCGTAGAAGCCCCAGTAGGCATAGAAGCCCAATAGCTGTCAAGTTGGCATAGAAGCCAAGTAGGCGTAGAAGCCGGATAATTATCAAGTTGGCGTAGAAGCCAAGTAGGCGTAGAAGCCGAATAGTTGTCAAGTTGGCATAGAAGCCAAGTAGACGTAGAAGCCAGATGCTTTGCAAATATAGCCTGAGTTGACGTATTCCGAGGAGATAGCATACGACATACTCCTATAGCTGAAAATGGCCAGGTCGACGTATTTCGAGGAGATAGCGTACATCATGCTCCTATAGCTGAAAATAGCATGATGGCGTAATTTGCAGAGGTGATGATGTGGATGTATTAGTCATAATTATGGCTCACTCTGTTGTTAAAAGTAAAACCAAATCTCGTGCATTAAATGCAGAGATCTGCCCCCATCACGTGCATTAACTGCAGAGACGTGCCTCGATTTTTGTACGAAGAGCAGCTTTTAACATGGCGGTTCATTTCATCTCTTCCTGAGCGTAAAAGTTTATGCTTCTCTGTGTAAAGTAGGCAGCGTATTTCCTTGAATGCTTAAAAGCAATTTGTATCAAGGAAATGTCACTAAACGACGGTCTGGGGTTCTGTGTAAAATCATCATTACAGCCGTCGTCTGGATAGTCATGAAGTACTCTTTGTCAGGAGTCAGGTTCATTGTACTGTCTGACAGGTTCATTCGAGGAATACGAAGAGTTCCTCGTACATTTCCCGCTGCATTAAAAGCGGGTATGTTTTACGCTGGAGTGGCGATGTAGTAACCTTTTTATGCTGAAGCAGTCTGGAAGTACTGTATTACGCGGGTTATTTTGGAGCTATATTTTATGCTGAATAGCGTTGAAGCTCTGATGTACGCCAATGGCTCTGAAGTCATGTCTTACGCCACCCAGTGCTGGAGCTCTGTTTTACGCGGCTGCCTGTGTGTTTGAGGGTTTTACGCGTATGATTCTCCAGCGTATTTTTTATGCTTTTACAAGACCCCCTTCAAAGTTTTTAAATTTCTCGTAATTTGAAATACTTTGAATGAAGCATGAAACGGTCAAGTTTGACTCGTTCCACGAGGCTGATTTCTCGGCAAATATTTAGGAATTTGTTGGGATTTGGTGTGATCTCCTCTGCCTATATAAAGGCGATTGAGTTAAGATATTTTTCCCACACTTCCTTCACCATACAGAGATGGTTACCGATGTTCGTCGGGTCGACTTGAGGAAGAAGAAGATCTTGCTCTTCCAGCATGTAAGGAGCCGTAAAAAGAGGCATCTTCGAGCAAATATCATCTGTAATGATGGATCATGGAAGGATATCATAGCTTCCTTTGCTCGGGATGATCAGCAATTTCATATGGCGATTCGTCCAGGAGAGAGGAAGGGTCTCATTTGGCCACACAACTTGCAAGCTGTATTTTCTCCTATCATGACGGTGGACGAGGGTAGGCAGTCTGGCCCTGTCTTCCAGTATTGAGTTGGATCTGAACCCCCAACACAATCTGCCATGGCGTATGGAGGGTGGGCTTGAATAATTTATACAAGCCCAGTTTTGTATCCTTCCGCCATTCACCATTTTCTTGTTCATCGGCTGCAGAAGCCGATGAAGTTTTGTAGAAGAAGACAAAGATCTCCACCAATATGATAACCTGGCGCAGCAGATTCTTGGTGTGATCTTAAATAAAAATGAGAAACCCTTTGTAGAAAAAGAATTTCCATCATATGTAATCATGAAGATAAAAAACCCTTTGTAGACTGGATTTCCATCATATGTAATCATGATTAATAAAATTATCTTCTTTTACGCTTCTGATGATTTGCCATATTTGCTGTGATAAAGTCTGGATATGTACAGCTTCGGCATGCCTGAATAACTTTACGCCGACTCTGATAAAAGAGTATCTGATCTCGTAACATAATTGAAGACGCATAGAAATCTTCTTAGCATTTAAGTTGAATGTCCAAACTGTCATGCTGTTTTGAATGAGGAGTCGCGTAGAATTCTGAACTGTCACTTTTCTGATGCGAAGAATTTGCTGTTCAGACGTCACCCTAAAGAATGTTTTCCCAAAAATCCCTTGAAAAGGGCGAGAAATGTCCATTGAATAGGCCATACTTGAACTTTTATAAAAGATTCTTACTGGACGTTGGATGAATTTCCAATAGCCCAAGGAGAAGAGTCATCTTCAATGTTGAACTCTGTGTATTTCAGGCACTTGGAATGTTTTGTAGACAAAAAGGAGCATCTTCTGTGTAAACCCTTGTATTGGCCGTCTGTAGTTTTTGAGCATAGAATCGTAGATTTGTAGCTTCTTAGCGTAAAAAAGCTTCTGAGCGTGAAATCATAGATTTGTAGCTTCTGAGCGTAAAGTCGTAGGTTTGTAGCCTCTCGAGCGTAAAAGCTACCGAGCATAAAAGCATCTGGGCGTAAAACCATGGACTTATAGCCTCTGAGCGTAAAATCATAGATTTGTAGCTTCTAAGCGTAAAAACTCCTGAGTGTAAAATCATAGATCTGCTCTGCGCGTAAATTCTGGATCCACTGACCGTCTGTCTTCTTCTTTTAAATGATAGGCTAAAGTGGTCCCAAATCATAACCGAATATTAAATATCGGATTTGGTTAGAAATTTGAAGAGTTATCTGAACTCTATAAATACCCCAAGGCCTTCAGAGAATAAACCCTTCATCTGTCTTTTGCAAAAACCTTCATCTCTTTGAGAACTCTTCTTCGCTTCTTCTCTAAGCACTCTGAGTTTTTAGCAATGGCACTGAAACACGCTTCCACCGCTAAGGGAAAGAAAGCTGCCTCCTCTTCTCGCTCTGCTCAAGCACGAGCGACTCCCATTGGGCTGAGCGAACCTCGCTCTGAACGAAGTGTCCCACCATCAAGCTGTGCACCAGGCGTCATAGGTAAAGTTTTGGGAAGAGAAAAATAAAATCCTTCGCACACGTTGTACGTGAACGCGCAAGGTCATCTTCTGTGCTGAGAGCCTCTTCGAGGAAGATGATGCACAGAGATGTTTTCTAATTACGCCCACATTCCTAATGTGTCAGCGTAAAAACTCCATAATCTCGCAATCTGGCGTAAAAGCTTTGACTGTCGAAATTTGGCGTATACTACAAACTTTGAGTGTTACACTCTGGATGAAAATTCTGGCGTAACAACTTAAATTTTGGCAGTCTGACGTAAAAACTCAGACTGTCAAGTTTTGGTGTATACTGCCAACCTTGAATCTTACGTCTCGAAAATAGATTCCAGCGTAAGAGCTCAAGTTTTTTGCAGTCTTGGCGTAAAAGCACAGACTGTTGATCTTTGGCGTAAGCTGCAAGAATGTAATGTCTAGTGTAGAAACTGACTTGTTCTTCTTGCATTTTGTAGTGGACTTGCAGATCCCTCATTTGGCTGAAGTGATGGGTTCTGCTGCTGGGATGCTGAACTCGAATTATCTGGAGGATTTGTCGCATGTGATATTCCCTATTTTTGGAACCCAGTTGTAGAAGCATGAAAAATACGCTGAATAGCTATACGCAGCATTTTAGTGCTGGGCAGCGTAAAAAGATAACTTCAGAGCCATCGGCGTACAACAGAGCTTTTCTGCTAAGTACAGCGTAAAATATAAGCTTAAGGACTATCCGCGTAATGCAGTATGTCCAGGCTGCTTCAGCGTAAAAAGGGTGCTATATCGCCTTTATGGCGTAAAACTCATCCGCTTTTAATGCAGCATTGAAGTGTATGAGGAACGCTTCGTATTTCTCGAAATGAACCTGTCAAATCATGCAGTGAACCTGATGTCTGACTCCTGACAAACTGTACTGCACGACTACCCAGACGAAGGCTATAATGATGGCGCGGCACAGCGACCCAGACTGCCGTTTAGTGCCATTTTCTTGGCGTAAACTGCTTTTACGCATACAAGGGAATACGCTGCCTAGTTTTACACAGGCGGATGTGAGCTGTTTACGCTCCACAGAAGACAAACAGGCTGCCACGTCAAAAGCTGCTCTTCATATAGGGATCGAGGCACGTCTCTGCATTTAATGCGCAGAATGGCGGCAGATCTTCGAGGCACGTCTCTGCATTTAATGCGCAGAATGATGGAGGATCTTCGAGACACGCCTCTGCATTTAATGCGCAGGATGATGGCAGATCTCTGCATTTAATGCAAGAGATTTGATTATATCTCCAAAAGCCGTAATTTCGGCCAAGACGTCCACATCATCACTTTTGCACATTACACCATCAGGCTATTCTCAGCTATGGGAGCACGCTGTACGCTATCTCCTTGAAATGCACCAACTCGGCTTCTATGCCTGCTCGGCTTCTACGCCCACTCGGCTTCTACGCCTGCTCGGCTTCTATGCCGGTTTGATAACTCTTTGGCTTCTACACCATAATGACAGTTATTGGCTTCTACGCCAATCTTTTCTACGCGAGAGATAACTACCTACGTGGCTTTTATGCCGTGATCTTCGTAGTAGTTATACGCATTGTCTCTTAATGGAACACGCGTCACACGCTCATTCAGGAGATCATTTATACGCGGGCAATAGTTATTATAACCATCGCGTAAAAAGGTGCCATACTTTCCACTGCTCGACTTCTAGGCCGACTGGGTGGTCACTGTCACTAAAACTCTATAAATAGAGACCTCTATTGACAGAGGTAAAAAGCTCAAAAAACAGGAGGTCAAAAAAAGGAACTCAAGGTCGAAGACTCTGAGCTGGAGAATAGAGGTCAAAAAACTCAAGGTCAAGGAACTAAGAGTCAAAGAGTCCTTGAGAGAGAAGAATCCAGAGCTCAGGCAAAGAGTAGTGATCGACGACTTTGGCATCGAGCATCCACTCTCTTTTGCAACCTTCGAAGCTGCTTTCTGTCTTCTACGACACTTCTTCATCATCGTGTGGTCCAATGGACAAAGTGATCGACTGCAGATCAGACTCCTATAGCAATATTTACCCAGATTAAAAATTATACTTGACATCCTCGTATAGGATTAATTGTACTTATTATTTGTAAACCTAAGAGCGGGTTTCGTATAAACCTCGTCTTATTTCTTTCGTTTATTATCAAACACAAGATGACGACTCTGCTGGGGACGTCTTTCTCTTCTGATGAGAAAGCAATTGCTCAACATGATACGGTATCCGTAGGATCCGTGAAGAAGATCCTGTCGTCCAGTTCGACCAGTCTGCCTACGAAGATATGCTTCGAACAGGGGGTAGCTCTCACTCTCTCTCTGTCCAAGACAATAGGAAGCTGCGTAAGGTATGGATGCCCAAGACATCCCCTACCATTCCTGCCGACTCTCCGATCTCTCCGACCAAACAGGTTGTAGCTGCACAACCTTCGCGCTCTGCGCGTAAAACTCTGTCTCCCGTCCGTGACATGGTAGACAAAACTTCTGACGATGCCTCAGCGCTAGTCCAGAAGTCTACTCCGCGCTCAGCGCGTAAAATCCAGTCTTCCGTGATGACATGGCAGACAGAATTTCTAACAATGCCTTAGCGCCAAATCAGAAATTCCAAACGCGCTCCGCGCATAAAAATGCATCTGTCCTCCACGGAAAAGCAGATGATCCCTGCAATCTACACAAGGGAAAGCAAGCGGTAGACTGCTCAACTTCTCGGCCTTTACGCTAGCAAGAGAAGAATCTACCCGCCCTCCGGATTACGCGGGAAGCTGATGGCCGACTGAGGACCGCCTCAGCTTTACGCCAACCTGAGCAAAGCTCCAAATTATGCCAGGTGAAGCCCCTCAGCGTAAAGAAGGCTCAGTTTGCGGAAAGACACACTCCTCGGGGATTATCCGCTACCCAGATGGCCAACCTGTTGTATACGGGTGGCATAGGGAAAACTATGGTTCCCAACATCCGCATGCCCACTGAGGTAAACAGAAGGAACAATCCATCTTCTTCTTCTGTGAATCCTCCTGACCTGCGTGAGTATCTGATCCAGAATCGCAAGGATAGGGGATCTTCCAGCATGTCTATTACGTCTCCTAGCGAGCACTATTGTAATAGTCATAGGATTGTAGTTAATTATTGTTGTTCTGAAGCAAAACGGTCGATTTTCGACCGGTTGAGCTACTCTCCGACTTTCCAGGAAGAAGAGCCCACACATGCATCAGTGAACATGGCTTCACACATACCTAGAGGAAGATCGAACTCAAGACGTCATCCCTCTAGAACTCCGAGACGAAGGAGATTCAACCAGCTCCTTAGGAACACTGAAGCTGGGGTATTCTGAAATACCCGTTCGAAGTCACGACAACCGGCTTCGTACTCTTCTAATTCCGATGCTGGGGGTCGCCAGTCTCCCGAATCAGATGCCGAAAGTATAGAGTCAACTTCTACAGAGACCTATACTAATCCTTCAATGACACCCAGGGAGATGGGAGTCTATGCCATTGGAGATGAACGCGAGGAAGCTTCCCCGTCGGGGAGCGCTGAGCAAAGCATTACTGTACTGGAGACATCTCTGAAAGAGATACAATCCATGATGGAGAACATGCACCAGATGATGCTGACTCAACACACAGCTGCCATGTAAACCCCCCCAGATTTTCCAAGAATTTTAAATTAGGATTTTTTACAATTTTCTGGAATTTTCTGGGAATTTTTTGTAATTAAAATCAAGGTTTTAATTTTTAAATAATTTTTAATTGATAATAAATAATATTAAAATATTATGGAAATAATATTTTTGGGTGTAAAATGGAAAACTGGACTTTGAGTAATTTTTCTAAAATTTATCGGACCTCAGACCTAATTTAAAACACCTGAAAACAATTATTAATTATTTATTTATTTATTTATTCATTTATTATTTATTATAAATTAATTGGTTATTTATTATTATTTTTGTTTTATTAACCGGCCCAAGCCCAGCCCGCTCGGCCCGGCCCAACACCCGGCCCAGTCCCCTCCGGCCCAAACCCCTAACGGGTCGGGTCGGGTCCACCTGAACCCGACCCGCCCGGATCCCTCACCCTCACCCAGCCCCACGCGGCTCCCCGCCCGACCACGCAGCTCCACCCCCTCCGCCGCCCTTCCCGGCCACCTCCCCGCTTCCTCCTCCGCTCTCCTCCGTCTTGCCCGACCGCCTCCTCCTATATAACCCCTCCCCCTTTCTCCCTCCGGCCACCCTCGAACACCCTGGCGCCGTCCCTAGCCACCGTGCCGCTCCGTCGACGCCGCCGCTGCAGCCCCGCCGTTCCCCTCTCCTCCTCCCTCCTCCACCGTCTCCGACGTCCAGCAGCAGCGGACACGAGCAGCAACTCCTCGACCCGGCTCCGGCGAGCCTCCGGTCGGCTCCGCCCTCCTCCCATCGCCTCCGCCTCGCCCCGACGAGCCGTCCCCAGCCCTTTCCGGCGCACCTCCGGCCGGCCCCCGCCTTCTACGGCCAGAAAACCCTAACCCTAACCCTAATTCCCAATTCTTGTGTTGGTGTGTCGGACACGACACGGACACGAGAATTTCCGGGTTTCTGAACCCTGTTCAGGTACTCATATCTTTCTCCTCGCTGCCCCATTTTCAATTCCGTAAATTACGTTGTAAAGCCTGTATGACCCTCTCGGTGCCCGGACAAACCGCTCGGGGCATCGCGTCCTGTGGTGATCGCACACCGCGATCCAAAAACAGGGAAAACATTGACCCGATTCATCCCGGAACTGGGTACGCCCCGCCAAACGGGACGACTTGGTGGCGCGCGGTCTTCACAGATACGTGCATAGCGTTGATACGGACATGTGGGATTTCGCGGAAGTCGATTCGGGTATGCGTGCACACCGGGATCAACGCGTATCCGCGGACACTGCCCCGTATCCGCCTTTTCTGTTTTATGCTCTAACTTCCTGTACACGCGTCGGATCGAAACAAAACTTGCGCCATCATACTCGTAGCGATATGTTGGTCCTGTGACCCAAGTTTGGTTTGATTCTGAGAACGTTGACGAAATCGCGTGTCGTGGGCCCCACAGGTCCCGCTCGACGGGCGATTTTGTGATCGGCTCATCGGAATCCAATTCTGGAAGTTCCGTTGGGTTCGTATCATCGTTCCTGATCTGTTAACACTAAGTTTGGTGAATTTGGAGACCTTTTGACCCTGACACGTTTTTCGGTGTAAAGCGGGCCCACAAGCGGACCCCGTTTTGACCCGAAACTGTCGTTTTTGCCCTTGTCTCCAAATTGGACCCAAGGACAGGCATTTCTAGCTATTTGATATCTTCTGAACTTGATGGTAATGTTTATTTCAGCATCTGGACTCATTTCTGGAAATTTCCCCGAGATACAAACTATAATTGGATCCAAACATCAGGCAAGTACCTGCACTTCAAGTTTAATCTTTATATTGTGATAAATAAAATCCTTGTTTTACTAGTAGCATTGATGATTACACGTAGTGTTAGAATACTAGATTTTATGTCTTGAATACTGGAGTTCATGTCTTGCTTTTCGTGTCGGGTGGGAGAATACTAGAAGGCATGTAGTTTACCCTTCCCCTTGCCGTGTCTAATAGCTGTTGGTACGCAACTGTACCCTCAGCCGGATCTCGATTATTCATGTTTAATAGCCGTCTATGACGGCCGAATTAGCCTTATAAACCCCTACATGCCAACTATGTATTCTAAATACACAAGTTCACGCACATAGTTCTTGTCGTGTTGCAGTTCTTGTTGTCTTGTTACAGTTACATTTCCTGTCACATTTTATTCCTGTTTTACTCATATTCCTGGTTTAAAGCAATTTATCATGTTTTACTTATAGTCCTGATTTATAGCATTAATTCTCAGTTAATCTTTACTAAATATTATGCATATTCTGATCATGATGCTTAGTCAGTTCTTTTTTACCTGTCACAAATATTTAGTTTAAATCTTATTGTGCATTGTGTACTTTGCTCCTTTCCTGACTGGATCCGTTGTTTTAGGCGATGATGAGAACTTTGCTCCCACCTTTATGGCCCAGATAAGGTAGCAGGTGACACAGCTGAGGAGCCGGTTCCCACTCAGGAGACTACCTTTGAGGAGTAGTCAACCAGTTAGCTAGTATTTCCTTTCAGCACAGTAATCGGGTTTGTCCCCGATTTATCTTCTGGATTCTGTATTAAACCATGGATTTGTATATCATAATTTGTCTTATGGAAATCTTATCATTTCTATTTCCCTGTCATTTTCCTTGTCTATTTACTTTATTGTGGATGAGATAGATTCTAAATTACTTGTGATTATGACCTAGACAGCGTACTACCGCCGACACTGCGGCGTAGGCTGGACCTGCCCACGCACTCGTGCCCGAATATCCGGGTGTGGGTCGTGACACGTTTTTGTGGTGGCCCATGCTGGTCAACGACTAAATTGTTCGGTTTTAACTTAGGGACCGAACAGGCCTGCAATAAGATTGAGGATTTTAGGAAAAGCTCATCCACTTGATTGAATCGTTCTTGATATTCATATTGACTTCGAATCATTTTATTGACTTGCATCCTACCTTGATTCCTGTGCGCCTTTATCATTTATTTTTGGATGCAGAGTAAAGGATCTACCAGCAAGCGACGAGGTTCCTACAAGATCACCACGAGATGCTCTACCAGCATGACCGTGGAGAATGCGCAGACTCTTGGAGTAGCTAATACGCGTAAGTGATTCGTAGATACCATTTCTAGTATTGTTTAGCTCGTGCCTATTGGTTCGTGACCTCAGCCCCAACCTAGTAATTTTGAACTTGCTAATAACCTGGTATGCTTTTATATTTTGATAACTGTAGAGAATTTAGAGTCTTTTGTTATTGTGCTTATTGTAGGTTGTTTTGTGAACTTAAATAATTTGTACCTCCTTTCATCATCATCTAGCGCACTAAATTTTGATGTACTTGACTTATGCTGCTATTCTATAGCCTAGTTTTGCAAGCTTACTCTTTATCGAGCTTGTTCATGACAAGTGTATTATTGGGGAGGCCCACAATAATATATTTCAGAATCAGTGTATTACGGTCTAATCAACCATAATGCGCTTGATTCGCCCTTCGAAATAATACTTTACGTGGATTGAGATATGTAGTGATTAATAGACAAATATACTTGCCCTAGACATGTCTGATCATATCGTATCGGTTACATAATTGTATTAATACGAGCATGTGAATAGGAATTACCAAGATAGGATTCAATCCACAACTACGTGATAATTCCTATTTGAATTCTTTAAACGTCTTGATCCCGATACTTCTGTTCTATCACCTCACCTTTGAACTCCTTATTATTGATCTTCGTCTTCCCTATTTCAGAAAGACGAAATCTCGTGCTTGGTATAAGTTTGATATATAGATAGTACTAGATATGTCCTATAGGCCGATCACATACTTGAGGATTATTCTTTCGAAATTAAGGACATATCATATGTGATACGATCGGCGTTGAAGTTTTGAGGATTGAATGACATGAGTAACCATATTAAGAAATATTTTCTTAAGGTGTATAGTCTTATGTGATGAATGGGTAAATTCTAAATTGGGTAGCAGTACATTGTCAACTCGAGAGAAATTTCTTTGGTGACCGAGTAAGATTAGATTGGGAGAGGTTCAAGCCATTTTAATTTTGAAAATTTAGAGGAGTGACTAAGATGATTAATGGATTGATATCGAGTACCCAATAGTTATATCTTAGGTACATGATTTAAATTTTGAATAATGAAGGTAAAATCATCAATTTGAATTTAGAGGATGTATAATTCAGACTTGAACATTGGTGGACTACATTTAAATTATTTTTCAATTTGATGATTTGAATTAAGAATTAAAATTTGATGGTTGGACTACCTAATTGGAATATTGAGGATGTGAATGGAATTTAAAAGGTTGAAGCATACAAATGGGAATACTTTTGGACTCGAATTACTTGCAGAAGAAATTATGATAGTTAGAATCGTAAGGCAAAATTTATAAGCGTATGCAAATCTTGAAGATGTTATACGGGCTTAATTTAAAAATTTACCTGAGGATAATTTGAGAAAGTAAGAAGTGATAACCATAGGTTGAATTTTTGTAGTCATCTTAACCTTGAAGTGATTGTAGTGGATATGATTAGGATTTTAATTATCGTAAGGAGATTGCGATGGACTTGCCTTATGTACATGAAGGATTATCAGGTTATGGCTTAATTTAAATTTCGAGGACGAAATTTTTATATGTTGGGTAGATTGTAAACCCCCAGATTTTGCAAGAATTTTAAATTGGGATTTTTCACAATTTTTTGGAATTTTCTAGGAATTTTCTGTAATTAAAATCAAGGTTTTAATTTTTAAATAATTTTTAATTGATAATAAATAATATTAAAATATTATAGAAATAATATTTTTTAGTGTAAAATGGAAAACTGGACTTAGAGTATTTTTTTGGAATTTATCGGGCCTCGGACCTAATTTAAAACACCTGAAAACAATTATTAATTAATTAATTATTTATTTATTCATTTATTATTATTTATTATTAATTAATTGGTTATTTATTATTATTTTTGTTTTATTAACCGGCCCAAGCCCAGCCCGCTCGGCCCGGCCCAACACCCGGCCCAGTCCCCTCCGGCCCAAACCCCTAACGGGTCGGGTCGGGTCGGGTCGGGTCGGGTCCACCTGAACCCGACCCGCCCGGATCCCTCACCCTCACCCAGCCCCACGCCCCCGAGTCTCCCGCCGCCGCCTGCGCCGCCCCGCCCGGCCACGCGGCACCCCGCCCGGCCACGCAGCTCCGCCCCCTCCGCCGCCCTTCCCGGCCACCTCCCCGCTTCCTCCTCCGCTCTCCTCCCCCTTGCCCGACCGCCTCCTCCTATATAACACCTCCCCCTTTCTCCCTCCGGCCACCCTCGAACACCCTGGCGCCGCCCCTAGCCACCGTGCCGCTCCGCCGACGCCGCCGCTGTAGCCCCGCCGTTCCCCTCTCCTCCTCCCTCCTCCACCGTCTCTGGCGTCCAGCAGCAGCGGACACGAGCAACAGCTCCTCGACCCGGCTCCGGCGAGCCTCCGGTCGGCTCCGCCCTCCTCCCATCGCCTCCGCCTCGCCCCGACGAGCCATCCCCAGCCCTCTCCGGCGTACCTCCGGCCGGCCCCCACCGTCTACGGCCAGAAAACCCTAACCCTAGCCCTAATTCCCAATTCTTGTGTCGGTGTGTCGGACACGACACGGACACGAGAATTTCTGGGTTTCTGAGCCATGTTCAGGTACCATATCTTTCTCCTCGCTGCCCCATTTTTAATTCCATAAATTGCGTTGTGAAGCCTGTATGACCCTCTCGGTGCCCGAATAAACCGCTAGGGGCATCGCGTCCTGTGGTGATCGCACACCGCGATCCAAAAACAGGGAAAATATTGACCCGATTTATCCCGGAACTGGGTACGCCCCGCCAAACGGGACGACTTGGTCGGGTGCGGTCTTCACAGATACGTGCGCAGCGTTGATACGGACATGTGGGATTTCGCGGAAGTCGATTCGGGTGTGCGTGCACACCGGGATCAACGCGTATCCGCGGACACCGCCCCGTATCCGTCTTTTCTGTTTCATGCCTTAACTTTCTGTACACGCGTCGGATCGAAACGAAACTTGTGCCATCGGACTTGTAGCGATACGTTGGTCCTGTGACCCAAGTTTGGTTCAATTCTGAGAACGTTAACGAAATCGCATGTCGTGGGCCCCACAGGCCCTGCTCGACGGGCGATTTTGTGATCGGCTCATCGGAATCCAATTCTGGAAGTTTTGTTGGGTTCATATCATCGTTCCTGACCTATTGACACTAAGTTTGGTGAATTTGGAGACTTTTTGACCCTGACACATTTTTCGGTGCAAAGCGGGCCCACATGCGGACCCCGTTTTGACCCGAAACTGCCATTTTTGCCCTTGTCTCCAAATTGGACCCAAGGACAGTCGTTTCTAGCTATTTGATATCTTTTGAACTTGATGGTAATATTTATTTCAGCATCTGGACTCATTTATGGAAATTTCCCCGAGATACAAACTATAATTGGATCCAAACACTAGGCAAGTACCTGCACTTCAAGTTTAATCTTTATATTGTGATAAATAAAATCCTTGTTTTACTAGTACCATTGATGATTATACGTAGTATTAGAATACTGGATTTCATGTCTTGAATACTGGAGTTCATGTCTTGCTTTTCGTGTCGGGTGGGAGAATACTAGAAGGCATGTAGTTTACCCTTCCCCTTGCCGTGTCTAATAGCTGTTGGTACGCGACTGTACCCTCAGCCGAATCTCGATTATTCATGTTTAATAGCCGTCTATGATGGCCGGATTAGCCTTATAAACCCCTACATGCCAACTATGTATTCTAAATACACAAGTTCACGCACATAGTTCTTGTCGTGTTGCAGTTTTTGTTGTCTTGTTACAGTTACATTTCCTGTCACATTTTATTTCTGTTTTACTCATATTCCTGGTTTAAAGCAATTTATCATGTTTTACTTATAGTCCTAATTTATAGCATTAATTCTCAGTTAATCTTTACTAAATATTATGCATATTCTGATCATGATGCTTAGTCAGTTCTTTTCTACCTGTCACAAATATTTAGTTTAAATCTTGTTGTGCATTGTGTACTTTGCTCCATTCCTGACTGGATTCGTTGTTTTAGGCGATGATGAGAACTTTGCCCCCACCTTTATGGCCCAGATAAGGTAGCAGGTGACACAGTTGAGGAGCCGGTTCCCACTCAGGAGACTACCTTTGAGGAGTAGTCAACCAGTTAGCTAGTATTTTCTTTCAGCACAGTAATCGGATTTGTCCCCGATTTATCTTCTGGATTCTGTATTAAACCATGGATTTGTATATCACAATTTGTCTTGTGGAAATCTTATCATTTCTATTTCCCTGTCATTTTCCTTGTCTATTTACTTTATTGTGGATGAGATAGATTCTAAATTACCTGTGATTATGACCTAGACAGCGTACTACCGCCGACACTGCGGCGTAGGCTGGACCTGCCCACGCACTCGTACTCGAATATCCGGGTACGGGTCGTGACATGCCATGGCTCAAGCATCGGTCCCTCCAACTCAGATACGTGTGGGGGTGGACTTACCACCATCCAACGCGATCCAAGAGCCTGCTCTAGACCAGGAGTCAGCAGTTCCTCCGCTTCCTCACTCGAACAATGTATTACCTCCCATTGGAGTCGCGATGCAACCGATTCCTCACCACTCCGTGGTCCTGCTACCGGCTAAAAATCTGATGCAGGCAGTACGGAAGTTGAAAGCCCAATTTGATGCCTTGAAGCACAAAGATCAGATCAAGAAATTGGGAATCAACCAGCCTTACCCAGCTATCTGGGAAGAGGCCCCTTTCTCTCCTAAATACAAACCACAGACTATGGCTTTGTTCGAGGGAAAAACATCACCGAATTAGTACATAAACTACTTCAGTATGATGACGGTGTTATTACAAGGGAATGACGCCCTCCTCACTCGGGTGTTCAAGGGCTGTCTCTCGGGAGTGGCTTATCAGTGGTACCGTAGTCTGGCGGACAACTGCATTACTTTCTTTGAAGACTTCAAGGCTTTATTCTTCGCACGATTCTACGAGGAAGGGATGGACATGTCTATGTTCTCTCTCATCGAAGTAAAGCAGAAGGAAAAAGAGGACGTGCACCTTCATCGAACATTTTTGTTAAGCCACTTTGTAAATGCCTCTTGGAGTTCCAGACTCGGTATTGGTGGACATTTGCAGGAAGAATCTTCTTCCCGTGATCTCGGTGTTCACAGGACCATATTAGTTCCATGATTGGCCCTCGTTCATCATCTCAGCAGTAGCCGCCGAGGACAACAGTCGGAAGGCGCGTGATAATGGCATCATGATCTCTGCCTCCGATAGAGGCAAGAGGTCATCCCCCAACAGCGACCATCCTCGTGGTTCCAAAGGAAAAGAAGCACTGGCAATCAATACGTCCAAGCAAAAGATTGTGGCAACCACACAGACGAAACCTGGGACTTCCAGGCCCATTGAAGTATACTCTTTCGATGACGACGATATTTCGAGCATATTCGAGTGTCTCGTCAAAAACGGCAAGATTACCCTTCCTGAGGAGAAGCGGCCTAATGAAGTCGACAGTACTAATAACCCCAAGTACTACATCTTCCATAGATACATACACCACCCTACAAAAGCGTGTTATGTACTAAAGAGGAAGATCCAGGAGCTGATCGATGCTAAGGCCATCACTCTACGCAACAGCGAGAAGACGGTCACAGCCAACATGATCTCTCTATAATTTGGCAATCTGCCTCCCCGAGAAGTCCCGGGCGGTGTTACACCTATTTCCCGGACAACGATGAACATCGTTAATCTTACTCCGGCTAGGGGTCAAAATCATGACCTGGTACCCCTAACTACCCAGCGAGGCGAGATCATATGGGTTCATCCAGACCTGGTGTCAGAGATCGAGAAAGAGACTCAAGCTGCTAAGGCTAAGTCTAAGAAGAACAACATCCCGACTGAATAGCCAATGTTGTCCCGGTCATGAAGAAAAATAGGAAAGTACGTGTCTGTATCGATTACCGAGATCTGAATGCAGCCTGCCCCAAGAATGAGTTTCCTCTTCCCATTACGGATGTCATGATTGACAATACATGCGATTTTGAACGTATGTCTTTCATGGACGGATTTTTAGGATACAACCAAATCAAGATGCATCCTGAAGGCGAGAAGCATACTGCCTTCCGGACACCGTTGGGGGTATATTGCTATACGGTCATGCCCTTCGGATTGAAGAATGCCGAGGTTACGTACCAACGGGCTATGAGTAACATATTCCATGAGCATTTACGCAAAACAGTAGAATATTACGTAGACAATGTAGCTGTCAAAAGTCGCCTCAAGGATAATCACATCCAAGAGTTGAAGATAGTATTTGAGTTGATGCGCCAACATTAACTCAAAATGAATCCTACAAAGTCCTTTCTGGGGGTATCTAGTAGAAAATTCCTGGGATTTGTTATTACCGCTAAAGGCATTCAAGTGGACCCTGATAAAGTCAAGGCCATCTTAGAAATGCGACCACCCCGTAATCTGAGAGAACTCAGGGGATTTCAAGTTCGTCTGGCTTATATTCGGAGATTCATATCCAACCTCTCTGGGAGATGTCAGCCTTTTTCTCGTCTCATGAAGAAAGGTGTATCATTCGTATGGGACGAAGCCTGCCAGCAAGCATTTAATGATATCAAACGCTACCTCACTAATCCGCTAGTTTTGGTGCCTCCCGTCATAGGAAGACCATTCTTGCTGTACGTTCGAGCGATGGATCATTCCCTGGGAGCTCTTCTCGTACAGAAGAACGATGTGGGTCATGAACAGGCTATCTACTATCTAAGCAGGATGATGATCGGAGCTGAACACCAGTACAGTCCAGTGAAAAAAGAATGCTTGGCTCTGATGTATGCTATTCAGAAAACGCGACACTATGTCACAGGCCAGACTATTCATATCATCTCCAGGATCAATCCTCTTCGGGTACTGATGAATAAGCCAAGTGTTCTTAATTCCCGACTCGCGACTTGGGCGATGTTATTAATACCGTATGACATGGTGTACGTCCCTCAGAAGTCCATCAAAGGCCAAGCATTGGCTGATTTCCTAGCTGCTCATCCGATCCCGAAGGCCTCCAAACTATATGAGGATATTCCCGACGAAGTTGCAGAATATAATTCCACAATGGAAAGTGATGCATGGCAACTATTCTTCGATGGTGCCTCCAGGACTGGTCCCAGGGGAAACATGGTTTCAGGAGTAGGAATTGTCCTGGTTACTCCTGATAAACTTGTCATCTATCGAGCATATTATCTTAGCGAGCCCTGTTCCAATAATGTGACGAAGTATAATGCTCTACTAATCGGGCTCCAAGTCGCTAAAGAATTGGGCGTCGAATCTCTGGAAGCTTTCGGTGATTCTCTGCTGATCGTCAATCAAGTCAGAGGAATATATGAAGTCCGGAATCCAGACCTCATCCCCTATCACTGAGCAACGGTCGAGATAGCCATGACATTCAAAGGGTTCTTTCTGGAGCATGTACCTCGATCTCAGAATCTGGAAGCTGATGCCCTAGCCAGTCTAGCTGCAGATTTAGCTACTCCTATAACAAGGCAGAATTCGGTGATCCTTCTTAAAAGAGATTTATTCTGTGTGAAAAATAACTTTCACATAGAATGCAGCTACGCTGTGAACACCGATCCTCCCAAGAGAGACTGGAGAAGTCCCTTTATAGATTTTGTGGCATACGGAATCTTGCCGGAGGACCCTAAAGAAGCAGTATCCGTCAAAAGACGATCATTACGCTTCTATTTTGATGCGTCTTCACAGTGTCTATATCGCCTGACCTACGATGGACTGCTATTGAGATGTCTCTCCGATGATAAGGCACAGCGGGTTATCCGTGAAGCTCACGACGGCATATGCGGAGTGCATCAACCCGGTCCTAAGCTACAGGATCGTATCAGGAGAATGGACTATTACTGGCCTACTATGATCACATATGCAATAAGGTATGCAAAACAATGCAAAGCCTGTCAGGTTCATGCAAACTTTATACATCAACCTTCTGAACATCTATATCCTACGGTTGCATCCTGGCCTTTCGAAGCATGGGGTATGGATATCATTGGTCATATTCACCCGTCTTCTTTCAGAGGTCACCGGTTCATACTGGCCATCACGAATTATTTCTCCAAATGGGAAAAGGCGATCCCTCTTGCCGAGGTGAAGGCATCTAACGTGATCAGCTTCATCAAGCATCATGTCATTTATCGCTTTGGGATACCCCGGAGGATAATTCATGACAATGGGCCTCAATTCATCAGCCAAGCGTTTTATCGATTTTGCGATAAAAATCGGATACAAAATGTGGCCTCTACGGCATATAATCCTGCTGCTAATGGTTTGGCGGAAGCTTTCAACAAAACCATTATCAAGCTCTTAAAAAAGTTCGTCTCTTTGAACAAGAGAGATTGGAATGAGTAGCTAGGGGAATGTCTCTGGGCATACCGCACAACGGTACGAGCACCGACAGGTTGTACCCCATTCTCATTGGTTTACGGGAGTGAAGCAGTTCTTCCCATCGAAGTCCAAATTCTGTCACTCAGGATAGCAGTGGCTAATGAGTTGACTCAAGAAAAGAATGACCTGTTAAGGCTTCAAGAGCTAGAAGGATTAGACGAGAAATTCCTCCAAGCTCAACAGCGCATCGCGTTCTACCATGCACGCATTTCCAGATCTTTTAATCAAAAAGTAAAGAAAAGAGTGTTCAAAGTTGGTGAGCTAGTTTTAGCTGTGAGAAGGCCAATGATTATTACTCACAAGAGTAAGGGTAAATTCCAGCCCAAATAGGAAGGCCCTTATGTGATCGAGACGACGTTCTCAAACGGCGCTTACAGGTTAGCCAAGCCTAATGGAGACTTGTTGATGGCTCCTATCAATGGCAAATTCCTGAAAAGGTACTATGCTTAATCTCCTTTGCTCAAATGGAGTATGGTGAAGATCTCATTCTGAAAATACTACTTCCAAAATGAAACTAGTTGGATCGTATTCTATCATGTCCATATAACCTCTGAATAGATATGTTTAACTAATTTGGAACCTCAAGACCTATCACGTCCATATTACCTATGATAGTATTTTGTGTACAAACTTTAGTCAAAGCATATTCTATCACGTCCATATAACCTCTGAATAGATATGTCCTTCTGAAGCTTACCGAGAGTATATCACGTCCATATTTGTCACGCCCCAGTCCCAAAATACCGAGGGACTGGATGCGCGGCAATGGCCAGCAACACGCACCGATGGACAACCCAATTTAATGGATCCATCAGGGCATGCTTAAGCTGTAGTCTAACAATAAGTAGAGCAAATGTTACTAGTCCCAGGTTATTCTAATCTCATCCACAGAATATAAACACAGATCAAAAGCCAGAATAAATGCAAATGAATATAAACGAGCATATCTCAACAAGAGTGTCTCGGGGAACAATCCGAGAATAAGTCTGTTACATCAAAGCAATTAGACATGAATTTAAGTAACTGGAAATAGAAATAACTGAGTATGTAAAGCCAATACTCAGGAGAAGTCTTCGGGCACGATCTCGTCCTCGGTTCCTGGTTCTGCTCCGAGAAGTGCTCCTGTTCTGTACACCTCGGGGTAGATCTCGTTTGCTAAACCTGGGGACATAGTCCATTCCAGGTCCTCAGGGGACATAACAAGGTACAGATAATACAAACCAAAATAAATGCAGTGCAGTAATAAATGAAACAATAGGATAAACTATATAACCAGCTAAGTGATATGCAAGTGAGAGTTTTAGTCATACTCTCGCTGAGACTACTACAGGATCAGTGTCGGAGAAACCCATAACAGTATTTTCTCGAAGGGCCAGAACTTGTGCCAAAGCTCTGTATCAAAGACTAAGACACCTCCAGATAACATTATTTATATTATAATCAGCCTTGATATGGTAATACTCTTCCCACCCCATGTAATCTCACGTCACAGTTCCATAATATCTCAGGTACAAGTCACGCAAGATCAACTAATGCAATAAGTCAGAATAGGTTCTAAGCAAGTAAACTATAATGTCATGAATATGTATCCTATACGGAATCACCATGAATGTCTCAGGAAGATTCCGTCACATGAATAGTGTCAGGTGTCCTGGGTATAATGTACTTGATAATGCAAGTACGAGAATGTAAAGGGTCGCAAATATCCATCTCTAGATGACGTTGTCCAACTCCGCGTACGGGGTTGGCACCCGACTATTGATCGAATGCTAAGCAAGTCACACGGCCCTAGGTTAAGCATGTACAAGATATAAATAAATCAAGGAATTATATAACAAGAACTGCAATGTTGGCAAGGTACACTTGCTTGATGTTTCGGCTCCAATTGTAACTCTGGCAGCAGTGGGATTTGCAGGCAGTACTCCGGTTGCTGAAATAAACATCACCATTAGATCCAAAAAATATCAATCAACTAGAGACGCCTGTCCTTGAGTCCAATTTGGAGACAAGGGCAAAAATGATAATTTTGGGTCAAAACGGGGTCCACATGTGGGCCAGCTTTGCACCGAAAAATGTGTCAGCGACAAAGGTCTCCAAATTCACCAAACTTAGTGTCAACAGGTCAGGAACGATGATACAAACCCAACAGAACTTCCAGAATTGGATTCCAATGAGCCGGTCACAAAATCGCCCGTCAAGTGGAGCCTGTGGGGCCCACGACACACGATTTTGTCAATGTTCTCAGAATCGAACCAAACTTGGGTCACAGGACCAGAGTATTGCTACGAGTCCAATGGCACAAGTTTCGTTTCAATCCGACATGTGTACACAAAGTTATGATGCATTCCAGAACTGGCGGATACGGGATGGTATCGGCGGATACGCGTTGATTCCGGTGTGCACGCACATCCGAATCAACTTCTGCGAAATCCCGCACATCCGTATCAATGTTGCGCACGTATCGGTGAAGACCGCACGCGACCAAGTCGTCCCGTTTGGCGGGGCGCACCCAGTTCCGGGGTGAATCACGGCGTTATTTTTCCTGTTTTTGGATCGCGGTTCGCGATCCCCACAGGACGCGATGCCTCGAGTGGGTTGCACGGGCACCGAGAGGGTCACACAGGGTCCGCGATGCAACTGACGGAATCGAAAACGGGTAAACGAGCAGGAAGATACGCGTACCTGAACAGGGCTCGAAAAAGCTAAAATATCTCGTGTCCGACACGATGCGAAGGGCCGTGTCCGTGTCCTGAGTCCTGTGTCCTAGGTTAGGGTTTGGGGATGCTGCCGGAGCTGAGGCGGAGGGGGCCGGAGGGAGGCTGGGGTCGGAGGCGGCCGGAGGAGCAGAGGCGGCCGGCGCACGGGAGGCTGGACGGCGGCACACGGGAATCTGGACGGAGGCTGGGGCGCTGTCGAGGTCTGCTGCTGGGCCGCTGCGGGCGGGGAGGAAGAAGGAGGTCGTCGGTGGCTGAGCTGGGAGGCGGGGCACGGCGGTGTGCGGTGGCGGCGTCTCGGCGAGGGGAGGCGGTCTAGGGTTCAGGCGGGGAAGAATGGTGACCGGAGTCGAGGGGGGAGAAGGGAATTTATAGGGGAGATCCGCGGGGAGGAGGCCGGAAGAGGCGGAGAGAGGGGGTGTCGTGGCGCGGCGCGGGCGGTCAGGTGACGTGGCCGGAGCCGCCGCCGAAAATCGCGGGGGAGAGAACGGGTTGAGGGGGACTCAGAACGGGTCGGGCGGCGGGTCTGGGTCTGGCTGACTCGACCCGACCCGATAGCCAACCGGGCTGTGCTCGGTTTGGGCTGGGCTCAGTTTGGGCTTGGGGTGGGCTTTGGTTTTATTTATTTTTTTAAAAAATAACAATAAAAATAAAAAATAGTTTTGAGGTGATTAAAAATAGGTCCGGGGCCCAATAAATTCCCAGAAAATTACCTTAAGTCCAGTTTTTTTATTTTACACCCAAAAATATTATTTTTATAATATTTTAATCTATTTTAAAATCATTTAATTTTATTTAATGCCAAAAATACCTTGATTTTAATTAGCAAAAATTTTTGAAAAATCCCAGAAATTTTCGGAAAATTCGTTTTTGAAAATCTTGAAAAATCAGGGGGTTTACAATATTACCTCTGATATCACTGTTCCCAGAAAGTCAGATAAAAGCCTCTTTACTATTCCCAGAAAGAGCAAAATTACATTAAAAAGCAAACAAAAAAGTACATCATTTGGGGGGAGCGGTTAGGTCACAAATCTGCTGCGCCAGAGCAACCATTCTCTCATCCCTGGAATTCAAGACATCGGCGTGAGCCCGCTCCAGCTTTGCTGCATCATTGTTCAAAGCAGATAGCTCGGACCGAGCACGTACAAAACCTAAGTGGATGACACCCACATGTTCCAGGTTCTGCTGAGCAGTCTCTATTCGATCCTTCAGCACATCTCGGGCTGCCGACAAAGTGAGAGCCTTCGCCTCTGATTGAGCGAACTCATCTTTCAATCTGCGGGCCCTCGCTGTCTCTTCCTCATATTCGGCTTCGCACAGAGTCAGCTGAAGAATGACAAACTCTAATTCGGTACGCTCATGATCTATCTCCTGCTGCTGTTCCTGGACAGATTTATTCAGAGATTCCAGTTGCCCAGCAAGCTCTGCAGTCAGGGAGTCATACCTAGCTTGAACGAGACAATCAATGCTGCCTCGAGATCGCTGTAGATATTCGTTAATGGGTGGCTCCAAACCATTAACTATCTCCTCCAGTATGTCAGCTACCCCGGTGTCGTTAAATTCTCTGATCGGCACTATCGCTAACCGAGAGGACCTCCTCAGAGCCTCGAAGCTTAGATTCTTCTCCAACACCATTGATATTAGCATTTTCAAGGTGGTGTAGAAGATACTAGTGTACTGCTCAGTCAGCATAGCTAGATCCGAATGAACGCTGGGAGTGGCTACAATGTTGGTGAACCTCCCTCCAGGAACGACCGTAGACGATGTTGCCACAGCCGTCGCCTCAACAGATGGTGCGACGAAAGAAGATGCGCCAGCAACAGACGAAGTGACCGGCGTACTCAAAGGAGGCATTGTCGCAATGACAGGCTCATCCTCCTCTTGAGACATCGGAACCATTTCGGGCGAGCCGGCACCCGAAAATGTTTCCTCTTCGAAGTCGGGCACCTCCATATCATCGCCAGGAGCTGAAACAGAGCCAAAAGGTGCGTCAACACTACCCTCCCGTAGATGTCTTCCCCTGAAAAGAAGACAAAAGAAAGTTAATATCAAAATGATGTTAATTTTTCTAAAAAGAGGCATAAAGACGATATTTACCGATGGCCGATGGTATATATGTCGCGTCTGCTGCCAGTACAGCTAAATCATTTCTTAATGATGCTAAGCGAGCTGTCATACCTGGAGAAGGGGGTGTGCTAACTGACATCGGCAGGTATTCTTCCGAATCTTCACCCAGATCCAATCGAGGTTCGTCAGCTAGAATCTCGCTGGGTATACTTACAGACGCGGCAGGGGTTTCTCCCGTTGCCGGTCTGGATAAAGATATCCTTATGTGACTCGACCTGGTAGGCGATCTCGTACCACTACCTGAAGCGGTAGCAGCGACAGCAACCTCAAGCATGAATTCTCCGGCACCGCCAGCCGGAACTGTGGAGGTTCCCTCTCTAAAAGGCGAGGAACCTCTAATCGAAGAATCATCCCCAACAGGGGGAACAACAGGTTCACTTCTAGGAACCTCAGGATGAGAAGTCCTGACAGGACGACTAACCGTCTTCTTCTTCTTGCGAGGGGGAGTCTCCTTCAGAACAGGAGCCCTTCGCTTACCAGAGATGACCAGAGGCCCTGCAGGCGGAGGTATGTCACCCCTCGGTACCGCCAACAGAGGCCCATCTGGATTGACAGAATCTTCACCCTCCTCAGAGGAGACCGAGGGGATTTCGTCTCTTCCTGCGGACTTGGAGGAGGGCATCCTAAAACTTCCAAGCATATCAAAATCGCGATGGAAGGTGTTGGTTGCCACATAAAACTGGGCATACGAGTAGAGGATGCGCAGCTCCGTGGAGAGTGAAATAACGGGCAAGGTAAAAATTGCTTCAATACAACCCATGATAAAGTATCGCCATCCTCTCGCTCCATCGATGATTCCACCCCTGGACCTGAAGCTGGTGACGGCATTTCCCACATGCAATTGGTCATACCCAAACTGCCTGGCAAACCGACTAGGCAGGTAGGGCTCCAAGAAGCATTGGTCTTCACTTCTGTACAGTAAATAGGAAGGTCTAATGCAGACCAACCAATTAAAAGCTTCAGGAGAAAGAATGGTCTGCCCTTCACCTAAGTCCTGAAGTCTGCTCCCCTGTTGATTGAGATGTACAGAGGGGACAGTACAGAAGAGCTTCCAGCTGTGACTGAAATTCAGCGCCCGCCGATAGTCTAAAACTGTGGTCACGTTCCAGGAGAAATTTTTGTAATTCAGCAAGAAACTACTCCCCGAACTACTGCCAGATCCGGGAGACATCACCCTGGGGTTATGGAGAATTAACCATCCCATCAGATACAGGTATGGTAATTCTTCCTGGGAAAGCTATCACGCCGAGTTTTATCGGCAAGCAACCCATCAGTAATGGCCCTCAGTCCAGCTTGTATGCGGCACACCATGGCAGGGAGAAAACCCAGTCTTGCCCCGAACACCAGACGCACTGTATGCCATAGCGTATTGCGGTGAATGCGGTCCGCAGATGCAATATCGGGTACCACCAGTCGGCGCAGCCATATAGAGAGGAAGCCAGCCAGTTGAGCTTCCTTGGACAGAGGCCTACGGCAATGCCTCAAATAACTGTAGGCCTTAGCGCCTGCAGGATATTTCCCTATCCCTTCGTCGAGAATCTGGTCTGGAGCCCCAGCGTCTTCCATAAGATCGTCGACTACCTGAGCACTAAGCACGCTCAGAAAGCTCAGGGGCTGATCCTTGCTATCCAAGACTTTCTCTGGATTAGCAGCCCTAGCCCGGTGAAAGAAGAGGTAGGACGCCCATTTATTGGTATGAGCCAAATCTGAAGGCTCATTATAAAAGACTGTGCAAGCAAGGTAGTGGCACATCAGCTCCTGGTACACTGCCACTACCCGAGGATCTGAATCCCCCAGCTCCCGGTTTGTGGGAACATACTCTTCATAAGGAGTATCCCCCATTGGCAGTCTTGAAATCTCTTCCATCTCATGGAGGGCCAATCCCAACTCCCCCAGTGGAGTGGTGAAAGTCCCGGTGGGCGAGATATATTGCTCCATCAAAGTCAGAAATAGGTTGGGATTGAGAGGTAACCCAACACTGGTGGCATTCACCGATTCGTACAGACCAATGCTCTCCAGCTCTGTCTGAAAATGCTTCAGGGCCCAGTCAGCTATGCGAGCCCATCGAAGATTTGTTGGGGTAACCCACCCATTGGTCCGAGGATTAACCTTGGGGTATACTCCCCCATGCCCCATGAAATCATTGCAGAAAGTCGGTAATTGAACCGGCTGGAGCAGTAAACTGTCTTCACTCGGGACACTGCCCGGATACAATCCCCTGAACGGCATCACAGGGCCGGAAGGACGGCTGACAAATGACCCTAGGCCAGATCCTTTCTGGTAAAATATCTTTCCCGGCCGGCCGTGAAGATTGGGAGTCAGCGTCCATGACATCCTCCTGGGATGTATGACATGGAAGAATGCCGAGATGGGGTAGTCTCTCAGCATCTTGGGCAGATACATAACCAAGCCCCCGGCAGGGAAAACCCAGAGTTCTTTCTTGGGCTTCGTCTGGGACTGCTTGTCAATCATGCCCCCGAAAAGAAAAGTCGGCTTTATATATTGGGCCCCGTCTATGTACGTCAGGGGCTCTCCGTTGATCATGTTCAACAGCGTTCACTCGCCTTGAGACGATATCAGGATTCTCCTTCCTTCAGGATACTGGGGTCCGGAGATAGGAAATGTCACGTGGGACAAATCCTCCAGGTAGTTGGAATGCAGCATCCCGGCAGCAGAACCCATCACCTCATCCAATGGAGACATATGCAAGTTAACTGCAAAGTACAAGAAAAACACGTCAGTTTCTATACTAGACATTACAATCTTGCAGCATATGCCAAAAGTTAACAGTCTGCTTTACGCCAAGACTGTAAAAACTTGATCTTTTACGCTAGAATCTTATTCCAAGGCGTAAAATTCAAGACTGTCAGTATACAAAAAAAACTGACAGTCTGTGTTTTACGCCAGACTGCCAAAGTTTGAGTTATTACGCCAGAATTTTCATCCAGAAGCGTAAAACTCAAATTTTATAGTATACGCCAAGTTTCGACAGTCAAAGCTTTTACGCCAGACTGTGAAAATATGGAGTTTTTACGCTGACACATTAGAAATGTGGGCGTCAAAGATGAAACATCTCCGTGCATCATCTTCCTCGAAGAGGCTATCAGCACAAAAGACGACCTAGCGCGTTCACGTACAACGTGTGCGAAGGATTTTCGTCGTTCTTTTCGTCCCAAAAGCTTTACCTTTAACGCCGGGTGCACAACTCGTCGGCGGGACACTTCGTTCAGAATGAAGCTCGCCTTGCCCGACGGAAGTCGCTCTCGCTTGGGCAGAAGAGCGAGAGGAAGAGTCAACCTTCTTTCCCTTAGAGGAGAGGATTGGTTTCGGGGCCATTGCTGAAAACTCTGAATGCTCGGAGAGGAAACGAAGGAGGAAACTCGAAGAGTCGAAGGCTTTCTTTTGCAAAAGACAGATGAAAAGTTTTTCTCTGAAATCCTTGGAGTATATATAGAGTTCGGATGGACTCCTCGAATCTCGAACCAAATCCGACAATTAATATTCGGTTATGATTGGGGACTACGTCAACCTATTACTCAGGGAAGGCGGACAGTCAGCGAATTCGAAAAGTTTTCGTGCAAAGCAGATTCGTGGTTCTACGCCAAGGAGCTTTCTACGCTCGGCAGCTACAAATCTACGATTTTACGCTCAGAGGCTATAAGTCTATAGTTTTACGCCCGGATGCTTTTATGCTCGGGAGCTTTTACACTCGAGAGGCTACAAACCTACGACTTCACGCTCAGGAGCTACAAATCTATGATTTCATGCTCGGTGGCTTTTATGCTCAGAGGCAACAGACCCACAACTTCACGCTCGGAAGATTTCCTTTTCAGAGGCTACAAATCTACAGTTTCTATGCTCGGATGCTTTTACGCTCAGCAGCTTTTATGCTCGAGAGGCTATAAACTTATAATTTTATGCTCATCCATATTTACAGATCTATGACTCTCCGCATATCTAAAAAATACGCAGGCCAGAGTACGCGTATATATATGAACAAATCCAAGGCGATCAATTGCAGGGTTCACGCAGAGGATACTCCTTCTTGACCTCAAAATATCCCAAATACCCAAAGCATACAGAGTTCAGCTTTGAAAATTACTCTTCTTCTTGGGTCGATCGGAAGTTCATCCAGAATCAAGTCTGAATATTTTATCTACAGTTCAAGATGGCAACATAGTTTGACAGCCGTTTCTCGTCCTATTTCAAGGGATTTTCGAGAAATCATTCTTGAAAATGATGGTCTGAACAAAAATTCTTCTTATCAGAAGTGACGGTTCAGAATTCTACGCAGCTCCCCATTCCTAACAGTAGGACAGTTCGAATACTCGACTTAAATGCTAAGCGGCTTTATGCGCATCCTTAGTTATGCGTAAAAGATAGGAAGGGACCTAATACTCTTTCTATCAGAGTTGACGTAAAGTTACTAGACGTGTCAAAGCTACACATATTCAGACTTCATCACAGCAAAATATATGGCAATATAATCATATGCACAGAAGAAGACAATTTTATTAAATTATGATTACATATGAGGGAAATTCGGTCTACAAAGGGTTTTTCTTTATTTTTATGATTACATATGAGAAAAATTCTGTCTACAAAGGATTTTCTCATCGCCATCGGAAGGCCACCCCCAGAATCTATTCTGCCAGATTCTCGTATTGGTGGAGATCTTCTTCCGTCTTCTTCAGCCGTTAGTCGGTTTCCGCGACCGATTAACAAAAAAATGATTAATGACGGGAGGATACAAAACTGGGCCTGCCTAAATTATGCAGAGCCCATCCTCCATACGCCATGACAGATTGAGTTGAGATGTTTGACCCAACTCAATACTCAAGGACAGAGCTAGTTTGTCTGCTCTCGTCCACGAATGACAGGAGAAAATACAGCTTACAAGCTGTATGGTCGAATGTGACCCTTCCACTCTCCTGGACGAATCGCCATATGGAGTTGCTGATTATCCCGAGCAAAGGAAGCTATGATATCCTTCCATGATCCATCTTTGCAGAGGACATTTGCTCGAAGATGCCTTCTTTTTTGGCTCCTTACATGCTGGAAAAACATGGTCTTCTTCTTCCTCAAGTCGACCCGACGAACTCCGGCGATCATCTCTGTGTGGTAAAGAAAATATGGGAAGAACAGGTTAACTCCTCAGCCTTTATATAGGCAAAAGAGAACACACCGAATCCCAACAAATCTCCAAGAATCCGCCAAAAAATTAGCCTTGAAGAACGAGTCAGACTTGACCGTTTCATGCTTCATTCAAAACGTTTCAAATTACGAAGAATTTGAAAACTTTGAAGGGGGTCTTGTAGAAGCATGAAAATATGCTGAATAGCTATACGCAGTATTTTAGTGCTGGGCAGCGTAAAAAGATAACTTCAGAGCCATCGGCGTACAACAGAGCTTTTCCGCTAAGTACAGCGTAAAATATAAGCACAAGGACTATCCGCGTAATGTAGTATGTCCAGGCTGCTTCAGCGTAAAAAGGGTACTATATCGCTTTTATGGCGTAAAACTCATCCTCTTTTAATACAGCATTGAAGTATATGAGGAACGCTTCGTATTTCTCGAAATGAACCTGTCAAATCATGCAGTAAACCTGACGTCTGACTCCTGACAAACAGTACTGCACTACTACCCAGACAACGGCTATAATGATGGTGCGGCACAGTGACCCAGACTGTAGTTTAGTGCCATTTCCTTGGCGTAAACTGCTTTTACGCATACAAGTAAATACGCTGCCTAGTTTTACACAGGCGGATGTGAGATATTTATGCTCCACAGAAGACAAACAGGCTGCCACGTCAAAAGCTTCTCTTCGTACAGGGCTCGAGGCACGTCTCTGCATTTAATGCGCAGAATAACGGCAGATCTTCGAGGCATGTCTCTGCATTTAATGCGTAGAATGATGGAGGATCTTCGAGACACGCTTCTGCATTTAATGCGCAAGATGATGGCAGATCTCTGCATTTAATGCAAGAGATTTGATTATATCTCCAAAAGCCATAATTTCGGCCAAGACGTCCACATCATCACTTTTGCACATTACGCCATCAGGCTATTCTCAGCTATGGGAGCACGCTGTACACTATCTCCTTGAAATGAGCCAACTCGGCTTCTATGCCTGCTCGGCTTCTACGCCTACTTGGCTTCTACGTCCACTCGGCTTCTACGCCTATTCGGCTTCTATGCCGGTTTAATAACTCTTTGGCTTCTACGCCATAGTGACAGTTATTGGCTTCTACGCCAACCTTTTCTATGCGAGGGATAACTACCTACGTGGCTTTTATGCCGTGATCTTCGCAATAGTTATACGCATTGTCTCTTAATGGGATATGCGTCACACGCTCATTCAGGAGATTATTTATATGCGGGCAACGGTTATTATAACCATCGCGTAAAAAGGTGCCATACTTTCCACTGCTCGGCTTCTAGGCCGACTGGGTGGTCACTGTCACTAAAACTCTATAAATAGAGACCTCTATTGACAGAGGTAAAAAGGTCAAAAAATATGAAGTCAAAAAAAGAACTCAAGGTCGAAGACTCTGAGCTGGAGAACAGAGGTCGAAAAACTCAAGGTCAAGGAACTAAGAGTCAAAGAGTCCTTGAGAGAGAAGAATCCAGAGCTCAGGAAAAGAGTAGTGATCGACGACTTTGGCATCGAGCATCCACTCTCTTTTGCAACCTTCGAAGCTGCTTTCTGTCTTCTACGACACTTCTTCATCATCGTGTGGTCCAAGGGACAAAGTGATCGACTGTAGATCAGACTCCTATAGCAATATTTACCCAGATTAAAAATTGTACTTGACATCCTCGTATAGGATTAATTATACTTCTTGTTTGTAAACCTAAGAGCGAGTTTCGTATAAATCTCATCTTATTTCTTTCGTTTATTATCAAACACCAGTATCCTGAAGGAAGGAAAATTCTGATATCGTCTCAAGGAGAACGAATGCTGTTGAGTATGATCAGCGGGGAGCCCCTGACGTATATAGATAGGACCAAATATATAAAACCAGCGTTCCTATTCGGGTATATGATTGATAAACAATCCCAGACGAAGCCCAAGAAGGAAAAGTGGGTTTTTACTGCTGAGGGCATGATCATGTACCTGCCCAGGATGCCTAGAAATTACCCTATCTCCGCATTCTTCCATGCCACGCATCCCTGGAGGATGTCATGGACCCTGACTCCTGATCTTCACGGCCAGCCGGGGAAGATATTTTATCAGAAAGGATCAAACCGAGGATTATTTGTAAGCCGCCCTTCAGGCCCTGTCATGCCTTTTAGGGGATTACTGCCGGGCAGCGTCCCGAGTGAAGACACTTCACTGCTCCAGCCAGTCCAAATATTGACTTTTTATAATAACTTCATGGGGCATGGAGGAGTATACCCCAAGGTTAATCCTCGGACCAGCGGGTGGCTTAGCCCTGGGAATCTTTGATGGTCCCGTTTAACTGCCTGAGCCCTGAAGCACTTTCAGACGGAGTTGGAGAGCATTGGTCTGTTCGCGGCTGTGAGTGTTACCAGTATTGGGTTACCTCTTAACCCCAACCTATTTTTGGCTTTGATAGAGCGGTATATCTCGCTCACTGGGACTTTCGTCACTCCGCTAGGGGAGTTGGAATTGGCCCTTCACGAGATGGCAGAGATTTTAAGACTGCCAATGGGGCATACTCCTTACGAAGAGTATGTTCCCACAAACAGGGAGCTGAGGGATACAAACCCTCGGGTAATGGCAGTATACCAGGAGTTAATGTGCCATTATCTTGCCTGTACCACCTTCTACAATGAGCCCTCTGATTTTGCTCATACCAACAAATGGGCGTCCTATCTCTTGTTTCATCAGGTTAGAGATGCTAATCCAGACAAAGTCGTGGATAGCAGGGATAAGCCTTTGAACCTTCTGAGAATGCTTAATGCTTAAATAGTCGATGATCTTATTGAAGACGCTGGAGCTTCAGATCAAGTTCTCGATGAGGAGGTCGAGGTTTATCCTGCAGGCACTAAAGCCTATAGTTATGTGAGGCATTGCCGCAAGCCTCTGTCAAGGGAAGCTCAACTGGCTGGCTTCCTCTCTGTATGGTTACGTCGATTGGTAGTACCTGGCATCGCATCTGCAGATCATATTCATCGCAACACCTTATGGCCTGCAGTGCGTTTGGTATTTGGGGCAAGACTGGGCCTGCTCCCTGCCATGGTATGACGGATACAAGCAGGTCTGAGGGCCATTACTGATGGGCTGCTTGCAGATAAAATACGGCGTGAAAGCTTTTCCAGGGTAAAGTTACCATTCCTATATCTGATGGGATGGTTAATTCTTCATAACCCCAGGGTGATGTCTCCCGGCTCTGCCAGTAGTTCAGGAAATAATTTCTTGTTGAATTACAAGAATTCCTCTTGGAATATGACGACCGTTGTAGATTATCGGTGAGCATTAAATTTTGCTCATAGCTAGAAGCTCTTCTGTATCGTCCCCACTGTACATATTAATCAACAGGGGACGAAACTTCAGGATTCAGGTCACGGGAAGACCGTTCTTTCTCCCGAAGCTTTTTATTGGTTGGTCTGCATTAGACCTTTTCATTTACTGTACAGAAGTGAGGACCATTGCTTCTTGGAGCCTTATCTGCCCAGTCGGTTCGCTAGGCAGTTTGGGTATGACCAATTGCAAGTGGGAAATGCCATCACCAGCTTCAAGTCCAGAGGGGGACTTATCGACGGAGCGAAAGGATGGCGGTACTTCATGATGGGTTGTACTGAAGCAACCTTTACTGTGCCTGCGACTTCTCTCTCCATGGAGTTGCGCATCCTCCATTCATACGCATAATTTTATGTAGCCATCAATACCTTCCATCGCGATTTTGATATGCGTGGAAGTTTTAGGATGCCCTCTCATAAGTCCACTCGAAGAGAGAAGATCCCATCAGTCTTCTCTGATGAAGGTGAAGACCTTGTCGGTCCAGATGAGTTTTTGTTGACAATACCGAGAGGTGTGATAGCTCTGCCTGCAGAGCCTCTTGTTATCCCCAGTAAGCGAAGGGCCTCTACTCCGAAAGAGCCTTCCCCTCGCAAGAAAAAGAAGACTGTCAGTGGTCCTACAAGGACTTCCAGCCATGAGGCTCCTAGGAGTGAGCTTGTTGTTTCCCCGGTCGGGGATGATTCTTTGATTAGAGGTCCCTCGCCTTTTAGAGAGGGAACCTCCACAGTTTCGACTGACAGTGCCGGAGATTCTTTGCCCGAGACTGTTGTCGCTACTACCGCTACTGGTAGTACAGTGAGGTCACCTTCGAGGCCGAGCAAATTAAGGATATCTTTATCCAGACCAATAATGGGTCCAGTCCCTTCTTCATCTGTAAGTATCTCCAGCAAGATTCTACCCGATGAACCTCGAGTGGATCTGGATGAAGACTTGGATGACTACCCTCAGACGTCGTTTGGTGCACCCTCTTCTCCAGGTATGACAGCTCGCTTAGCATCATTAAGAAATGATTTAGCTGTACTGGCTGTGGACGCGACATATACACCATCAGTCATGGGTAAATATTATCTTTACGCCTCTTTTAGAAAAATTAACATCAAGTTGATATTAACTTTCTCTTATCTTCTTTTCAGGGGAAGACACCTTAGAGGAAGGCGGAATCGACACAACTTTTGACTTTGTTGCGGATACTGCCGACGAAACGGCAGTGCTCGATTTTGAAGGGGCATGCTTTGAAGCTGTCGATCCTTCTTCCGCAATATTTTTGGGTGTAGCCTCGCCCAATACAGTCCCGATATCTTCAGAGGAGGATGAGCCTATCATTGCGACTGTGCCTCATTCGTTGAGTACACCAGTAACTTCAACCATTGCTGGTGTTAGTTCTTTTGTAGCGCCATCTGTAGAGACAACGACCGTGGCAACATCCTCTGCCAATGTTCCACAAAGGGGTTTTACTGACATCGCGGTCACTCCCAGCGTTCATTCGCATTTTAATATGCTAGTTGAACAATTTACTAGCATATTCTATGTCACTTTAAAATTGTTGATATCCATGGTGATGGAGAAAAATCTGGACTTTGATGCTCTGAAGATGTCCTCCAATCTTACCATAGCGCAGATTAGAAATTTTGATGACACTGGACGAGCTGATGCTCTGGAGCAAATAGTTAATGGTTTGGAATAACCTATTAATAATTATTTGCAATTGTCTCGAAACAATGTCGATAATATGATTCAAGCTGAGTACGACTCCTTGACTGCGAGACTTGCTGGGGAGATGGAAACTCTGAGCAAATCCATCGAGGCACAGCAGCAAGAGATGAATGAAGAGCATGCCGTATTGGGGTATGTCATTCCCCAGCTGGCAAAGTGCGAGGTTGAATATGAGGGAAATGAAGCGAGGGTCCGAAAATTGGAAGATGAACTCGCTCAGGCAAAGGAGAGGGCTATCGCTTTATCGGCAGCTCGTGATATGTTGAAGGACCGAATAGATGCGGCTCAGCAGAACCTGGCACATGCGGGTGTCATCCACGCAGGTTTTGTACATGCTCGGTCCGAACTATCCCTCCTGAGCGATGATGAGGCACGAATGGAGCGGGCTCACGCTAACATTTTATACTCCAGAAATGAGAGGTTGGCTGCTTTGGCACAACAGATTCGCGATTTGGCTGCTCCTCCTCAATGATGTACTTTTTTCTACTTTTTGTAACTTGCTCTTTCTGGAGATAATAAAGAGACTTTTATCTGACTTTGGTGGACCCATCATTTTTGAATATAAATGATAGGTTAGGGTGAAAGTGATATCAGAGGTAATATGGATATGATATACTTTCGGTAATCTTCAACTGGATATATCTATTCAGAGGTTATATGGACATGATAGAATATGATCCAACTAAATTTGTATACAAAACACTATCAGAGGTAATATGGACGTGATAGGTTTTGAAGTTCCAAATTAATTAAACATATCTATTCAGAGGTCATAGGAACATGATAGAATATGATCCAACCAATCTTTGTACATAGTATCGTCAGAATGAGATCTTCACTATACTCCGTTTAAGTAAGGGAGATTAAGCATAGTACTTCTTCAAAAATTTGCCGTTGATAGGAGCCATTAACAAGTCTCTATTAGGCTTGGCTAATCTGTAAGCGCCATTTGAGAATGTCGTCTCGATCACATAAGGGCCCTTCCATTTGGGCTAAAATTTACCCTTACTCTTGTGAGTAATGATCATTGGCCTTTTCACAACTAAAACTAGCTCGCCAACTTTGAAAACTCTTTCCTTCACTTTTTGATTAAAAGCTTTGAAAATACGTGCTTGGTAGAATGCAATGCGTTATTGAGCTTGAAGGCGTTTCTCGTCTAATCCTTCTAGCTCTTGAAGTCGTACCCGAGTCAACTCATTAGTCACTGCTATTCTTAGTGAGGGAATTTGAACTTCAATGGGGAGAACTACTTCACTCCCGTAAACCAATGAGAATGGGTACAACCTGTCGGTGCTCGTACCGTTGTGCGGTATGCCTAGAGGCATTCTTCCAGCTTCTCATTCCAATCTTTCTTGTTCGAAGAAACAAACTTCTTCAAGAGTTTTATGATGGTTTTGTTGAAGGCTTCCGCCAAACCATTAGTAGCCAGATTATATGTCGTTGAGGCCATATTTTGTATTCGATTCTTATCGCAAAACCGGTGAAACGCTTGGTTGATGAATTGAGGCCCGTTGTCATGGATTATCCTTGGGGTATCCCAAAGCGATAAATGACATGATGCTTGATAAAGATGATCACGTTGGATGTCTTTACCTCAGCAAGAGGGATCACCTCTGCCCATTTGGAGAAATAATCGGTGATAGCCAATATGAACCGATGCCCTTAGAAGACGGCGGGTGAATCGGACCAATGATATCCATACCCCATGCCTCGAAGGGCCATGATGCAATGGTAGGATATAAATACTCAAAAGGCTGATGTATAAAATTTGCATGAACCTGACAAACTTTGCATTGTCTTGCATATTTCACGGCCTCTGCAATCATGGTAGGCCAGTAATAGCCCATTCTCCTGATGCGATCCTGTAACTTAGGACCGGGTTGATATGCTCCATATACCTTGTCATGAGCTTCTCGGAGAACCTGTTTTGCATCATCGTCAGAGAGGTATCGTAACAGTAGTCCATCATAAGTTCGACGATATAGACTTTGTGAAGAAGCATCAAAATAGAAGCGTAGTGATCGTCTTTTAACCAATACTGCTTCTTTGGGATCTTCTAGTAAGATTCCGTATGCTGCAAAGTCTATGAAGGGACTTCTCCAGTCTCTCTTAGGAGGAACCGTATTTACGGCGTAGCTGCATTCCATGTGAAAATTATTTTTCACACAAAACAAATCTCTGTTAAGAAGGATAACCGAGTTCTACCTTCTTATAGGAATAGCCAGATCTGTATCTAAACTGGCAAGAGCGTCAGCTTCCAGATTTTAAGATCGAGGCACATGCTCTAAGAAGAATCCTTTAAAAGACATGGCTATCTCTACCGTTGATTGGTGATAAGGAATGAGGTCTGGATTGTGGACTTTATATACTCCTCCGACCTGATTGACGATCAGCTGGGAATCACCAAAAGCTTCCAGATATTTGACCTCCAATTCTTTAGCGACTTGAAGCCCGATTAGTAGAGCATTGTACTCTGCCACATTATTAGAACATGGCTCGCTGAGAGAATATGCTCGGTAGATGACGAGTTTATCAGGAGTTACTAGAACAATTCCTACTCCTAAAACTACGTTTGCCTTGGGACCAGTCCGAGAGGCCCCATCAAAGAATAGCTTCCATATATCATCTTCCACTACAGAGTTACATTCTGCAACTTCGTCGGGAATGTCTTCGTATAGTTTGGAGGTTTCCGAAATTGGATGAGCAGCTAAGAAATCAGCCAAGGCCTGACCCTTTATAGACTTCTGAGGGACGTACACCATATTATATGGTGTTAATAACTTCTCCCAAGTCGTGAGTCAGAAATTAAGAACACTCGGCTTGCTCATCAATACCCGAAGAGGATTGATCCTGGAGATGATATAAATAGTTTAGCCTGTCACGTAATATTGCGTCTTCTGAATGGCGAACATTAGGGCCAAGCATTCTTTTTCTACTAGATTGTACCGGTGTTCAGCTCCAATCATCATCCTGCTAAGGTAGTAGATAGCCTGTTCATGACCTTCATCGTTCTTCTGTGCGAGAAGAGCTCCCAAAGAATGATCCATTGCTCGAACATACAGCAAAAATGGTCTTCCTATGACGGGAGGCACCAGAACTGGAGGATTAGTAAGGTAGCGTTTGATATCGTCAAACGCTTGCTGACAAGCTTTGTCCCATATAAAGGACATACCTTTCTTCATCAGACGGGAGAAAGGTTGACATCTCCCAGAAAGGTTAGATATGAATATCCTGATATAGGCTAGGCGACCTTAAAATCCCCTGAGTTCTATCAAATTACGGGGAGGTCGCATCTCTAGGATAGCCTTTACCTTATCAGGATTGACTTGAATGCCTTTGGCGGTAATGACAAATCCCAGGAATTTGCCACTGGATACACCGAGAAAGGACTTTGTGGGGTTTATTTTGAGTTGATGTTGGCGCATCAATTCGAACACCGTCTTCAAGTCTTGGATATGAGTACCCTTGAGGCGGATTTTGACAGCGATGTCGTCTACGTAACACTCCACTATTTTGCGTAGATGCTTATGGAATATGTTACTCATGGCTCGCTGATATGTAGCCCCGGCATTCTTTAATCCAAAGGGCATGACTGTGTAGCAATATACCCCCAGTGGCGTGCGAAAGGCAGTATGCTTCTCGTCTTCAGGATGCATCTTGATCTGGTTGTATCCTGAGAATCCGTCCATGAAAGACATACATTCAAAACCGCAGGTATTGTCGATCATGACGTATGTGATGGGAAGAGGGAACTCATACTTAGGACAGGCCGCATTGAGATCTCTGAAATCGATACAAATACGGACTTTCCCACTTTTTTTCATGACTGGGACAACATTAGCGACCCAATCAGGATGTTGCTCTTCACGGATGAACCCGCAGGCTATCAACTTTTTAATTTCAGCTTCAATGGCATCCATCATATCCGGGCGGAACCGGCGTTGGTGCTGCTTTACGGGTTTTGAATTGGGCAATATGTTGAGTTTATGGGTAGCCACTTTTGGATCAAGACCTGGCATATCCTCATAATTCTATGAAAAGACGTCGATATATTCTTTTATCAGCTGGATCATCTCTTCCCTTTCTGCTGGGGAAAGATTATTACTGATAAATATCGGTTTTGGTAAAATTTTATTCCCAACATCGATTTGGATAACTTTATCTTTAGTGGGCTGTTCTCTTTGCTCGAACCGGAGTTCCCATTATGTATCCATTTGTTGTGCCTAAGAGTCATTTTCAAACGGTTCAGATTCCTGTTCGTCTGCTTCAAAAGAATCTGTCAATACCGTATTTGCTGACAATACTCGTTCGAGATCAGCATATAAGTCGGAGGACGACGAACCATCCTGAGAAGAGGAAGCGGTATCCTCATTTGACTCAGAAGTTGCAAGAGACGTGGTATACCCTAACCCAAAGTGCATTCGTTGATAGTAGAGATCACCATACAGTGGCATTCGTCTGCCTTTCCCATAGTTGAGGCCTGGCTCTAACTTCAGGTCATAACCCATGCTTTGTATGATCTTCAAAGCTTGTGGGATATATCTGTGGACCTGTATTTTACCAGTATCATCATCGGAAGAATCTTCTTGTACAATCGGTCGATTTCGCATGCGGCCGAAGACTATTGAATGCTGATCTTTACGGGTAGGTGGGACAATAAAGAGAGAATCTTCATATTGCCCATATGTCGTGATGACGTTAGATGTTGATGCCACTTCCCACACATACGGTTCATAAAAGTCTATAGCTTTCAAGAATTTATGTGCTATAGGTTCTATATCGTTATGGGAGGATGATTCCTGATTCGGACGTTGAGCATCAATGTACTGGAAAAGAGAATCTTTATTATCGTTAGAAACCACGTTCCCGGTTGTATTTACATCAATCGGCTATTTGTTGCGCCGAAGGCTGATGACCAAGGGTGGAGGCTTCTGGTTTAGAGTGATCACTAGGGGATCACTTCCTCCTCCTGATTTGGTTTTGTCTAAGTAGATAGTCATGGGTTCCCTGACTTTAGGACGGGTAATCCGTCCTTTCACCTGGATTGACAGAGGTTGCTCAACAGACGGTTCTTCTGGCTCCTGGTGGGATTCCTCTTTCGTCTTGCCTGACACCTCCTTCATGTAGTCTTGGGTGTACAACATGGCGTTGGAGTAGTATGACTCAACTCCTTTGAACGGGTTGAGATCAGCAAACTCTATTTTCACTATCCCTTGGGAGTCTACATATTTGAAGCATTTATGTAGAGTGGAAGGAACAATACTGTGATCGTGAATCCATGGTCTACCCAACAAAATATTGTAAGGCACCTTTGAATCAATGACGTAGCATGTAGCCACTGATCTAAGGTCAACGATTTGGATCCTCAGACGAATCTTTTCCAACGGCTTGCTTTTTCTGGCATTGAAGCCTACGATTGTAGTGGTAGTGTAAGCCAGTTCGCTTGTAGGGATCCTCAATGGTCTCAGCAAACTATGAGGGATAATGCTGATCGACGATCCCGGATCTATATGAATCCGGTCTACCTCCATGGAGCCGACATATCCGGTGTAATAGAGGGGTCTGTCATGCCTGTTATGTTTTAACAGCATGTCATCTTGAGTGAAAGTGATGTTGGGGACCACTTCCATCATACTATGGCATTGAGGACATGCCACAGGTTCTTTATCGGGGGACTTGAGCTGAGTCAAGCATGCATCCGCCTGCATTAACACTTCACTTAAGGCTTGACGAGTGTCTTTTGATAGCCTTAGGAGCTCGAAGATGGATAATCTGGCTGGTGTATTAGCCAACTGGGCTAGGATGTCGAAGTTATATGGCTTCTCCAAACCTTTGTTCTGAATATTCTTCAAAGGTTTATCAAAGCGCACTTCTTTTTGCTTGCCCTTGTCCACCGAAGTTGGTCTAGAAGGACCTGCCTCTGGTATGACAAGTTCAAGCTCTGGAAGTCTGGCAGCTGAAGTGTCTGCCGTTGCATCTTCCTAGTTTCCGCCAAAGTCCTTGAGGTAGGTTTTCCCTGAACGGGTTTCGGTAGCTAAAGCCTCTTCTTCTGATGTCGGAGATATTACGACCATATGGCATGGTTTTAACCTGGAGTTCTTTTTAGACTTAGCCTTAGTAGCTTGAGTCTCTTTCTCAATCTCTGACACCAGATCAGGATGAACCCACATAATCTCACCATGCTGGGTAGTTAAGGGTACCAAATTCTGATTTTGACCCCTGGCCGGAGGGAGATTAACAATGTTCATCATCGTCCGAGGAATAGCTACTATACCATCCGAGACTTCTTGAGGGGGCAGATCGCCGAATTGGAGAGAGATTATGTTGGCGGTGACCGTCTTCTCGCTGTTACGCAGAGTGATGGCCTTGGCATCGATCAACTCCTGGATTTTCCTTTTTAGTATATAACATGCCTTGGTAGGGTGATGTATATACCTATGGAAAATGCAGTACTTAGGATTATTGGTACTGCCGACTTCATTTGGCCGCTTTACTTCGGGGAGAGTGAGCTTGCCACTTTTGACTAGACAGTCGAATATGCTCGGAATGTCATCATCATCAAAAGAATATTCTTTTATGGGTCTAGAAGTCCCAGGTTTCGTCTGCGTAGTTGTCGGGGTAGATTGTCTGGACGTGTTAATCGCCAGAGCTTCTTTTTCTTTGGAACCACGAGGATGGTCGCTGTTGGAAGATGACCTCTTTCCTCTATCAGAGGTAGAGATTATGATTCCATTGTTACGCGCCTTCCGACTGTTGTCTTCAGCGGCAACCGCTGAGATGATAAACGAGGGCCAATCATGGAACTGATATGGTCCTGTGAACACCGAGATCAGGAAAAGCAGGTTCTTCCTGCAAATATCCACCAAGGCTGAATCCGGAACTCCGGGAGGCATTTGCAAAGTGGCTTTACGAAAACGTTCGATAAAAGTACGAACGCTCTCTTTCTCTTTCTGCTTCACTTCGATGAGTGAGGACATAGACATGTCCATTCCTCCTTCGTAGAATCGTACGAAGAACAGAGTCTTGAAATCTTTAAATGAAGTAATGCAGTTGTCCGCAAGACTACGGTACCACTGATAGGTCACTCCAGACAGACATCCTGTAAACACTCGAGTGAGAAGGGTGTCATTCCCTTGCAATAACACCGTTATCATGCTAAAGTAGTTCATGTACTGGCTCGGTGACATCTTTCCCTCAAACAAATCCATAGTCTGTGGTTTGTATTTGGGAGGGAAAGGGATCTCATCCCAGATAGCTGGGTAAGGTTGGTTGATTCCCAATTTTTTGAGTTGATCCTTATGCTTCAAAGCATTAAATTGGGCTTTCAATTCCCGTACTGCTTGTATCGGGTCTTCAGTTGGTAAAGGGACCGCAGAGTGGTGAGAGATCGATTGTATCGTAACTCCGACAGGGGGCAATATATTCTCTGAGTTAGGAAGTGGAGGAGCTACTGACTCTTGATTTAGAACAGGCTCCTGGTTTGTATTGGATGGTGGTAGTTCCACCCCCACACGTATTTGAGTCGGAGGAACCGATGCTGGAGCTATAGCAACTGTATGTTGAGTCACCAATATTTGGTGCATACTCTGCATCATGGTATGCATCTCTTTGAGTGATGCTTCCAAAATAGCGACGCGTTGTTCCGTACTTCCTGATGGGGAAGCCTCTTCATGTTCATCTCCAATGGCATAGACCCCCATTTCTCTGGATGCTATTGAAGGATTAGTATAGATCTCTGTAGAGATTGAGTCTATACTTTCAGCATCCGATTCAGGAAACTGACGACCCCTAGTGTCAGAATCAGAAGAATATGAAGTCGGTTGTCGTGACCTCGAATGGGTGTTTCGAAACACACCTACTTCAATATTCTCAAGGAGTTTGTCGAATCTCCTTTGGCTCGAAGTTCTAGAGGGATGACGTCTTGAACTTGACCTTCCTCTAGGAATATGCGATGCCATGTTTACCGATGCGAATGTCGGTTCTTCTTCCTGTAGGGACAAAGAGTAGTTCAACCGGTCGAAAACTGACCGTTTTGCCTTAGAACAGCAATAATTAACTACAACTTTATGACTATTACAACATTGCTCCCTAGGGGGTGTAATAGACATATTGGAAGATCCCCTATATTTGCTCTTCTGGATCAAGAAATTACGCAAGTTAGGAGGATTAACAGAAGAAGAAGAAGAAGAAGAAGAAGAAGGCTTATTCTGCCTTTTTACATCAGTTGGGATGCGGATATTGGGAACCATAACTCTCTTCCTGCCATACGTATACAGCAGTTCAGCCATATGAGTAGCACATGATCCATGAGGAGCGTATCTATCCACAAACCGAGCCTTCTTTATGCTGAGGGGCTTGACCTGGCGTAATCTGGAACTTTGCTCAGACTGGCGTAAAACTGAGAAAGTCTTCACTCGGCCATCAGCATCTCGCGTAATCTGGAGAGCGGACAGATTCTTCTCTTGATGGCGTAAAAGCTGAAAAGTCAAGAAATCCGCCACTTGTTTTCCCTTGCGGAGTTTGCAGGGACCATCTGCCTCATTGTAGAGGGGAGATGCATTTTTACGCGCGGGGCACTTTTGGAATTTCTGAATTGGCACTGAGGCCTTATCAGAAACTTTGTCTGCCACGTCACAGACGGGAGACTGCTTTCTACGCACAGGGCGCAGAGTAGACTTCTGAATTGGTACTGAGACATTGTCAGGAGCTTTGTCAGCCACGTCACAGACGGGAGACAGAGTTTTACGTGCAGGATGCGAAGTAGACTTTTGGATTGGCACTGAGGCATTGCCAGAAGTTTTGTCTGCCACGTCACAGACAGGAGACAGAGTTTTACGTACAGGGCGCGGAGGTTGCGATGCTAAACCTTGTTGGTCGGAGTGAGAGAATCCGCAGGAATGGTAGAGGATGTCTGGGGCATCCATACTTTACGCAATTTCCTGCTATCTTGGACAGAGAGGGACTGAGAGCTACCCCCAGCTTGAAGCATGTCTTCGTAAGCCGATTGGTCAAACTAGATGACCAAGGTCTTCTTCGTTGATCCTACGGATACAACATCGTATTGAACAATAGTTTTCTCGTCGGATGAGAAAGTAGTCCCCAGCAGAGTCGCCATCTTGTGTTTGATAATAAACGAAAGAAATAAAAATAGATTTATACGAGACCCTTTCTTTGGTTTACAAATAAGAAGTATAATTAATCCTATACGAGGATGTTAAGTACAAAAATTTAATCTGGATAAATATTGCTATAGGAGTCTGATCTGCGGTCGATCACTTTGTCCCTTGGACACACGATGACGAAGAAGTGCTGTAGAAGAAGGAGAAGCTTCAAAAATCGTAAGAGGGATTGGATGCTCGATGCCAAAGTCGTCAATCACTCCCCTCTGTCTGTACTCTAGGATCTTCTCTCTCAAATAAAATCCGATCTTGACCTTATAATCCTCGACCCTTGACCTCCGTGGCTGGAGGTCTCAATTTATAGGGTTTTGTGCAGTAACCGTCCAGTCGGCGTAGAAGCCGAACAGTGGCACTTTTTACGCGGCGGTTATAATAACTGCCACCCACGTATAAATGATTTTCTGAATCCGCGTGTGACACATGTCCCATTATGAGGTAACGCGTATAACTGCTACGAAGATCACGGCATGCAAGCCACGTAGGTAACTGCCCCTCGCGTAGAAAAGGTTGGCGTAAAAGCCAATAACTGTCACCATGGCGTAGAAGCCAGGTAACTGTCACGTTGGCATAGAAGCCAAGTAGGCGTAGAAGCCCCAGTAGGCATAGAAGCCCAATAGCTGTCAAGTTGGCGTAGAAGCCAAGTAGGCGTAGAAGCCGGATAGTTGTCAAGTTGGCGTAGAAGCCAAGTAGGCGTAGAAGCTGAATAGTTGTCAAGTTGGCATAGAAGCCAAGTAGACGTAGAAGCCAGATGCTTTGCAAATATAGCCTGAGTTGGCGTATTCCGAGGAGATAGCATACGGCGTATTCCTATAGCTGAAAATGGCCAGGTCGGCGTATTTCAAGGAGATAGCGTACAGCATGCTCCTATAGCTGAAAATAGCCTGATGGCGTAATATGCAGAGGTGATGATGTGGACGTATTAGTCATAATTATGGCTCACCCAGTTGTTAAAAGTAGAACCAAATCTCATGCATTAAATGCAGAGATCTGCCCCCATCACGCGCATTAACTGCAGAGACGTGCCTCGATTTTTGTACGAATAGCAGCTTTTGACATGGCGGTTCGTTTCGTCTCTTCCTGAGCGTAAAAGCTCATGCTTCTCTGTGTAAAGTAGGCAGCGTATTTCCTTGAATGCGTAAAAGCAATTTGTATCAAGGAAATGTCACTAAACGACGGTCTGGGGTTCTGTGTAGAATCATCATTACAGCCGTCGTCTGGATAGTCGTGCAGTACTCTTTGTCAGGAGTCAGGTTCATTGTACTGTCTGACAGGTTCATTCGAGGAATACGAGGAGTTCTTCGTACATTTTCTCGCTGCATTAAAAGCGGGTAGGTTTTACGCCGGAGTGGCGATGTAGTAACCTTTTTATGCTGAAGCAGTTTGGAAGTACTGCATTACGCGGGTTGTTTTGGAGCTATATTTTACGCTGAATAGCGTTGAAGCTCTTATGTACGCCAATGGCTCTGAAGTCATGTCTTACGCCACCCAGTGTTGGAGCTCTGTTTTACGCGGCTGCCTGTGTGTTTGAGGGTTTTACGCGTATGATTCTCCAGCGTATTTTTCATGCTTCTACATATGGGTTTTGCTAAGTTTGCTTGTATGGTGAACTTTGTGTTCGATGGACCATTTTGTGCTACTGTAAAACCCCCTTCCTAGAAAATCGTATATACCCTTTCATTTTTAATTATTAATTATTTCGTGGTAATTATGTGCTAAATAGGAGAAATAGATTTTAAAAAAAAAAATTTATGTTAGGTGTTCGGGCACTTAGAGGACTTGTGGGACCATCAGGAATTTTTAGGAATTTATTCCATGTAGGAGACCCCTTGAGCTGTTGCTAGCCTAACGATGTGCAATACCCTAATCTATAAAATTTTTTATGAGTATATATATATATATATATATATATGTATATACAAATATATATATATATATGTATATATATATATTTTATTAATAGAATAAGAAAGGATTAAGTAAAAGATTAATTAATAATAAGTATAATAATAATATTAATAATACTAAGCTACTAAACTACTTAGAACCCGCAGCATCCTAGTAATTGCCCAGGGAAGCTCTTCAGCAACTTTGCTCCATAAGAGAGGACCCGCCACTTTTCTTTTCTTTTCTTTTTTTTACTTCAGCGACAGACCCAACCCGAGACCTTGATTCAACGGCTTCACCCCGCGGACCCGTCCACCTCTCTCTCTTCTCCTAATATATAATATATATATATAATATAGCTCTCTAAAACCCTAACCTAAAACTTCAGACTTCCTCTTCCCATCTAGAGCCGTCACCGCAGCCAGAGAAGCCTCCCCAAGCCATCCAACCATCCCGTCGACGCCGACATCGCGAACTGCAGTCTCCTACTCGAGACACCTTCGCTCCGGCGTGATTTTCCGCTGACTCGCTCGACCAAACGCTGTTCCATTTTCATAGGTATGATCTTCCCTCAACCCTCTCCAATATTTGTTTTATAATCAACCTTGGAAAATGTGTGCCCCTAGGTGCAAAACAGCGCCCAAGTCAGCGCGAGCAGATAGAATTCTGCAATCGCAGAATTCCAGAATGACCGCCCATATTGCCGAGTTCGTATCTCCCACCACAGAGATGCAAATTCGGTGATTCTTTTTGATACCTGTAGATTACATGACCTAGTTTATTTTCTGTATAATAACTTTGTGCTATTAGTCGCTGTGGAGATAATTGTAGTCGTCATAAAACTGCGCGCACCCACTTTTTCGGTTTTCCAAAAGTTGGAGATCGGAGCGTGCCCCGCCAAACGGGACCGCCCTGCCGTGTGCCAAGTGTACCGAATGGTGCACGCAGCATAACGGGACACGTGAAAATTTATGGGGACTGATTCGGACGCGTGAGCGCGCCGAAATCAGGCCGTATCCGCGGACACATTTCGTGTCGCCACTTTTGTGAAACTCGCGCGATTTTGTGCACGCTTGTCAGATTGCGACGAAACCTATGCCACTGGACTCGTGGTAACGCGCTGGTCCTGTGACCCAATTTTTACGCATTTCTGAGATAGTTGACCAGATCGCCAATTGGCGGGCCCCACAGTTGACTTTTTGGACCAAAATTTGTTTGGCTCATCGGAATTCACATTTGGATATACCGTTGGGTTCGTATGGACATCTAGAGTTGTTTGACCTTTAGTTTGTCCCATTTAGAGACTGTTACCCTCGGCACATTTTTCGGTGCAAAGTGGGCCACACATGGACCCCACTTTTGTCCGAAATTACCGTTTTGCCCCTGTGTCCAAATTGGACGAAAGGGATGTGCTTTTTAGCTATTTTGCTCATTCCGAAAATATTGGTGATATTTATTTCAGCATTCGGAGACATTTGTTCTGTGGCCATAGCTTCTGGTCCTGTGTATTGGACATCTGGACGTGACATTTTGCAGTTTCTTGCCAGACAAGTATACCTTGCCACTGTACTATTATTTATATTCCATATGTTGCATGCATCTTTATTTTCTGTCCTTAGTTCATATATTTTAATTGTTATATAAAATGATCGCGACGGTGACGTCGCGATAGGTTTTTATTTATGTATTGCATTGACCTTGTTCATGAGACTACCCCATTATCATATAGCACCATTAGGTTTCATTTGACTGTGACATATATTTTTACACGAGTTGTGAGTCTCATATAGATCACGAACGCATGTATTGACTGATCATCGGTACGTGTGGGACGTGCGTTAGGAATAACTGCTGTTAGAAACCTTGCATGCTAGTAGACTTGGCAGTTATTAGAGGTCCAGGGACATAGCTTATTGTAGTACGGTGGTCCCATCCTTGTCCTTGTTTGGTTGCAGGATTGGGCTAGGGTACTAAGGATAGGCTATGGACCAAATCGTGTCATGGATGTGACATGCTTAGAGCATGGGGTGGGGAGAACAACAAGTACCGCATTTGAGCTCCTTTGCACTTTCTCCTGTACGCCCGGATTCTCCGCTGGAGATACGGGTCATGATGACCACTATATATTATGTACTATCAGGCGGGCCACCGGCGTTCAAAAGACGACGTGCCTTTTAGGCCCCTGGATCTTCAAAAGAGAACCATGCCAAATCCCAGTTTTCAGCCAGATAGCTCACTTGTGGGGAAAGTTGTTCTTAAACCGCATTCACTTTAGACGTTTAGGCAACCTATTGGATATTTATTTCAGTACTTTATTGGCATGTGTTTAAGTATACTTGTTATGTCCCTCTGAGGACCTGGTCCACTGTCAGGTGTACCTGTTCTTGAGTATTTGCAGGAGCACAGATTTGGAAGGATATAGATGCTTCGTGGATGTCTTCTCTTCGAGCCGTGATTGGCAGCTGGTGCTTATATTGTTTGAGTGAGTTGTACTTATATTGTATTTACTTTTCCTATTCGAGTTGGTAGTGGATTTGTTTCCATCCAACTATCATCCTTAGATACTTCTTGTTGAGATCTAGTTTCATAGATACTGGTTATTTATTTCTATATGATTTTGGTGGATGAGATTTAGATTTTACCCTGTGACTTGTATTACATTTTATACCACTTGTGGATTTGATGTTCATAATACAGCGTACGTGTGGATTTGGTTTCCATATATTGGAGTTGCCATATCCATGCGGCTGGCATGCTTACGTGTCCTAGTCCTACGTATTTTGGGACTGGGGCGTGACATGTTTTTGTGGTGGCCCATGCAGGTCAAGAGCATATTGTCTCGGTTACGTTACTATACCGAACAAGCCTGCACCTAGGACTAGAATATAGGATCTCATCCACAATTGACTAGGATTCATCTTCCTCCTCTCTGTTCTATTTTGAACAAATGCATCATGCTTGATTCTTGTGCTTCCCTAATAGTTCTTTAAGTTTAGCCTTCTCTTAGAATATAGAAGTTCCTGTTGTTAGATGATAATTAGAGTAGCACACCTATTTAGAATACAACGAGATTATAGATACACCACTAAGTTTAGAATATCTAGCGAACCCTAGAATCCCTTATCCCTATAATTGGTTTACCATTACCTGGATGTATTATGAGGACTTGAGAGTAGTATAGACACTACTAGAGTTAGTTAGAAGGTTACCATAATGTTGCCCCTAGCATTGAGGAACCCATAGAAAACCAAAACTTAATATTTGGACTGAACCTAACCTTCATAGTTAGATAATATTGGAACTATAAACTTAGATCATTGTCTTATTATTAATAGACAGCACCCTAGGAAGCTTAGAGGAATGTAATCAACACTCCTCCCTTGATCATACCCCAAACAAAGCAACTAACACCCCACTCCCCTTAGAGAACCATGATGCTATCTAGAGCCCTCTATCTTTATTTTATATTGTTTCCCTGCGACCATAGCGCTCGCTATTTTGCGACGGCTAATTACGTTTCTTCTCTTCATCTTTCAACTCGTGCCATCTGACACTTCGGATAGTAGGCCAAATAATTTTATTCTTTGTTAAGGGCTCATAGTTTGCTAGGATTATAGTTGTAGCCTTGAATGTGAAATTTTTATGCTTGGTAGTTAGAACTTGATAAGTTTAAGTTGCTTTGTAGATTGTGACCAATGATTAACCCTTAGTTTTTAATTCGTGTAATTTGTACCCTCACCTCGATACAAGTTAGACCCCTTTCCCCCTTAACGGCCAGTAACTCCTCTATCCCTACGATTGACACATGTTCTATGAGCACTATGATTAGGACTTAAGGTGACCCTTACCTATATAATGCAATAGGAGACCCTAATAAGAGTTTCTGTTCTATGTACATGTGCAAGATTATTGTGTAGGACCCTCTTAAGACTGTCACCATATTAGTTTAATTCTTATAAGTTGGGTAGTATACCTCACCACCTAGTATCATATAGCCCTTGTGATCCATTGATGAAGTATAACTGAATGACATCAATTGTATGCTAACATAAGATGATAGTGTTTATTCAGACTATAGAACTTAGAGGCTCATACCCCTACCTTGTCGACTATCGACTTAGACAAGGAATTAATATGGTAACTGTAGAGATTGTAGAGTCTTTTGTTATTGTTGCTTATATTGTTTTGTTTTTGTAACTTGAATTATTTTTTACTTCTCTCATCATAATCCAGCGTTATATTTTCTGTGCTGCCTTGAATTATGCTGCTATTATAGCCTAGTCTTTGCAAGCTTATTTTTTTTCGAGCTTGATCATGAGACATGTATTATTGGGGACGCCTACTGATACAATTGTCTAATCAGAATCAGTGTATTACGGTCTGGACAACCTTAGTACATTTTGGTTCGCCCTTCACATAACTATTTTACGTGGATTGAGATATGTAAAGATTAGTAGACGAATATACTTGCCCTAGACATGTCTAAGCGTATTGTATCGGCTACATAACTGTACTAATACGAACAGGCAAACAAGGGATTACCAAAATAGGATTTCAATCCACAACTGCTTTGACAATTCCCATTGAATTATTTAAACGCCTTGATCCCGATACTTCTATTCTATTACCTCTCCCTTGAACTCTTTATTATTGATCTCCGTCTTCCCTTATTTCGGAAAGACGAAACCTCGTGCTTGGTATAAGTTTGATACACAGAGAGTACTAGATATACCCCATAGGCCGATCACATACTTGAGGATTATTCTTTCGTAATTAAGGACATATCATATGTGATATGATCGGCGTTGAAGTTTCGAGGATTGAACGACATGAGTAAATAAATTAAGGGATATTTTCTTAAGGTATATAGCCTTATGTTATAGATGGGTACATTCTAAGTTGGGTAGTAGTGCATTGTCAACTCGGGAGGAATTTCTCTTAGATTATGATCGAGTAAAACTAGATTGGGAGAGATTCAAGCCATTGTAATTTTGAGAAAGCTAGAAGGATGACTAAGATGATGAGGATCAATGAATTGATATTGAGGACCCAATATTTATACCTTAAGTGCATGAGTTAAATTTTGAACAATGAAGGTAGAATCACCAATTTGAATTTAGAGGATAAATATAGGATTTCAGACTTGAATATTGGTGGACTGCATTTAAATTATTTTTCAATTTGGTGATTTGAATTAAGAATTAAAATTTTGGGTTGGACGACCTATTTGAAATAATGAGGATGTGAATGGAATTTAAAGAGTTGAGGCATACAAAATTTTATAAGTGAAAATGGGAATATATTGGACTCAAACCACTTCTAAAGGAGATTATGATAGTTAGAGATCGTAAGGTAAAAGTTATATGCGTATGTAAATCTTGGAGATGTTATGTGGATGTGGATAATTTGAAACAAGGAGAGAAGAGATAACCATAGGTTAAACTTTGATTGGAGCAGTGGTCATCTTAACCTAGAAGTGATTAGAATGGATATGATTAGGATTTTAGTTATCGCAAGAAGATTGCGACTGACTTGCCTTATTGTACATAAAGGATTAACCGATTCTGCCTTATTTCAATTTTGAGGACGACATTGTCTTAAGTTGGCTGGATCGTGAAACCCCCTCACCTAAGAATTAGACATACTCGGCCTAGATAGTGAGACTAAGGCTAGATCGAATCCACCTAGAAATAGAACACGGTATCCTAATTAGTTTTACAACATGATATCCCTTGGCGCGCCTTACCCTTGCTTCAATAATTGGAGCACTACACTAGCCACTACCTTCCTACAAATTCTACACCCTTGTCCTAGACATGTCCATCATCCAATTCCCATCTTTGTGCAATTTTCCAATTGTTGGACGCTTTTATGCAAAAGAGCATTGTGTGACCACACCATTGGACATGACACATGAAGAAACCTATTTTTCGCTCATATGGATTTTTCCATGATTTTTTTTTCTTTCGGGATGTGCAACGTGCAACATCGCACACCCCTTTAAACCTAGCCTTGCATTTTAAACAATGCAAATCTTATACCATCATTGCATTCTATCGTGGCTTAATTTTAATTTCGAGGACGAAATTTTTATAAGTTGGGTAGAATGTAAAACTCCCTTCCTAGAAAATCGTATATACCCTTTCATTTTTAATTATTAATTATTTCATGGTAATTATGTGCTAAATAGGAGAAATAGATTTTTAAAAAAAAAATTTATGTTAGGTGTTCGGGCACTTAGAGGACTTGTGGGACGATCAGGAATTTTTAGGAATTTATTCCATGTAGGAGACCCCTTGAGCTGTTGCTAGCCTAACGATGTGCAATACCCTAATCTATAAATTTTTTTATGAGTATATATATATATATATATATATATATATATATATATATATATATATATATATATATATATATATATTTTATTAATAGAATAAGAAAGAATTAAGTAAAAGATTAATTAATAATAAGTATAATAATAATATTAATAATACTAAGCTACTAAACTACTTAGAACCCGCAGCATCCTAGTAATTGCCCAGGGAAGCTCTTCAGCAACTTTGCTCCATAAGAGAGGACCCGCCACTTTTCTTTTCTTTTCTTTTTTTTACTTCAGCGGCGCGGACCCGTCCACCTCTCTCTCTTCTCCTCATATATAATATATATATATAATATAGCTCTCTAAAACCCTAACATAAAACTCCAGACTTTCTCTTCCCATCTAGAGCCGTCACCGCAGCCAGAGAAGCCTCCCCAAGCCATCCAACCATCCCGTCGACGCCGACATCGCGAACTGCAGTCTCCCACTCGAGACACCTTCACTCCGGCGTGATTTTCCGCTGACTCGCTCGACCAAATGCTGTTTCGTTTTCATAGGTATGATCTTCCCTCAACCCTCTCCAATATTTGTTTTATAGTCAACCTTGGAAAACGTGTGCCCCTAGGTGCAAAACAGCGCCCAAGTCAGCGCGAGCAGACAGAATTCTGCAATCGCAGAATTCCAGAATGACCGCCCATATTGCCGAGTTCGTATCTCCCACCACAGAGATCCGAATTCGGTGATTCTTTTTGATACCTGTAGATTACATGACCTAGTTTATTTTCTGTATAATAACTTTGTGCTATTAGTCGCTGTGGAGATAATTATAGTCGTCACAATACTGCGCGCACCCACTTTTTTCGGTTTTCCAAAAGTTGGAGATCGGAGCGCGCTCCGCCAAGCGGGACCGCCCCGCCGTGTGCCAAGTATACCGAATGGTGCACGCAGCATAACGGGACACGTAAAAATTCATGGGGACTGATTCGGACGCGTGAGCGCGCCGAAATCAGGCCGTATCCGCGGACACATTTCGTGTCGCCACTTTTGTGGAACTCGTGCGTATTTTGTGCATGCTTGTCATATTGCGACAAAATCTGCGCCACTGGACTCGTGGTAACGCGCTGGTCCTGTGACCCAATTTTCACTCATTTCTGAGACAGTTGACCAGATCGTCAATTGGCGGGCCCCACAGTTGACTTTTTGGACCAAAATTTGTTCGGCTCATCGGAATCCACATTTGGACATACGGTTGGGTTCGTATGGACATCTATAGTTGTTTGACCTTTAGTTTGTCCCATTTAGAGACTGTTACCCTCGGCACGCTTTTCGGTGCAAAGTGGGCCACACATGGACCCCACTTTTGTCCGAAATTATCGTTTTGCTCCTGTGTCCAAATTAGACGAAAGGGATGTGCTTTTTAGCTATTTTGCTCATTCCGGAAACGTTGGTGATATTTATTTCAGCATCCGGAGATATTTGTTCTGTGGCCATAGCTTCTGGTCTTGTGTATTGGACATCTGGACGTGACATTTTGCAGTTTCTTGCCAGGCAAGTATACCTTACCACTGTACTGTTATTTATATTCCATATGTTGCATGCATCTTTATTTTCTGTCCTTAGTTCATATATTTTAATTGTTATATAAAATGATCGCGACGGTGACGTCGCGATAGGTTTTTATTTATGTATTGCATTGACCTTGTTCATGAGACTACCCCATTATCATGTAGCACCATTAGGTTTCATTTGACTGTGACACATATTTTTACACGAGTTGTGAGTCTCATATAGATCACGGACGCATGTATTGACTGATCATCGGTACGTGTGGGACGTGCGTTAAGAATAACTGCTGTTAGAAACCTTGTATGCTAGTAGACTTGGCAGTTATTAGAGGTCCAGGGACATAGCTTATTGTAGTACGGTGGTCCCATCCTTGTCCTTGTTTGGTTGCAGGATTGGGCTAGGGTACTAAGGATAGGCTATGGACCAAATCGTGTCATGGATGTGACATGCTTAGAGCATGGGGTGGAAAGAACAACAAGTACCGCATTTGAGCTCCTTTGCACTTTCTCCTGTACGTCCGGATTCTCCGCTGGAGATACGGGTCATGATGACCACTATATATTATGTACTATCAGGCGGGCCACCGGCGTTCAAAAGACGACGTGCCTTTTAGGCCCCTGGATCTTCAAAAGAGAACCATGTCAAATCCCAGTTTTCAGCCAGATAGCTCACTTGTAGGGAAAGTTGTTCTTAAACTGCATTCACTTTAGACGGTTAGGCAACCCATTGGATATTTATTTCAGTACTTTATTGGCATGTGTTTAAGTATACTTGTTATGTCCCTCTGAGGACCTGGTCCGCTGCCAGGTGTACCTGTTCTTGAGTATTTGCAGGAGCACAGATTTGGAAGGATATAGATGCTTCGTGGATGTCTTCTCTTCGAGCCGTGATTGGCAACTGGTGCTTATATTGTTTGAGTGAGTTGTACTTATATTGTATTTACTTTTCCCATTCGAGTTGGTAGTGGATTTGTTTCCATCCAACTATCATCCTTAGATACTTCTTGTTGAGATCTAGTTTCATAGATACTGGTTATTTATTTCTATATGATTTTGGTGGATGAGATTTAGATTTTACCTTGTGACTTGTATTATATTTTATACCACTTGTAGATTTGATGTTCATAATACAGCGTACGTGTGGATTTGGTTTCCATATATTGGAGTTGCCATATCCATGCGGCTGGCATGCTTACGTGTCCTAGTCCTACGTATTTTGGGACTGGGGCGTGACAGCTACATAGTTTTCTTGTGCTACTAATATTCATGTTTCTAAACAAAATATATAAGTTATATGATATACTTCTTTCTTTTTGTGAAAAATTATATTTTCAAAATTTTCATGTAATTAAGGAATTCTACAGGCGTAATTTTATGTCAATATTTTAGTTGTTATATGTTCATGTTATTATACTCATAGATAGTATTTTCTTGTTACAATTTAGACATTTTACATTGTTAATGAACATGGGGGAAATAGAATTGTGTAATGTATGGGTTCAACAGTGCATTTGATAGCGCTAGTAAGTAGTACCTAGTAAAATATCTTTTAAGATAATGATGTGAGGTTGAAGTATATTACATTGGTGAGATAGTGATAAATAGGAGCTGGTAAATAGGAGTGCCATAAATACGTGAGTGGGTAAATAGGAGCTGAAGCTTGAGCTTTGTGAGATAGTGGTAAATGATTTGAAAGAGCTTCCAGTTATCGAGGGCCAACAGTTTTCTTGGAACAAACTCTTCATGCCCCGGATCATTTAGCTACATTTTGTCATAGTTGCCTATGAATGTCATTCCTGACTGATCAAGTGGCATCTAGTTCACTATCACAAAAGTAAATTATGGTAACTTATAATCTTAGGGAGGTTCTTTCATAAATTAGCACAGATGATTACCCTTCTTATTTATCTCAGCCACGTCAATCTTATTGTTCATTGAGAGTTAAAAGGCCAGAAATGGTCCTTGTTGCTTTATTTGTATCTTTGATAGCCAAAATATATTATTATGGTGTAAAGAATAATTTATCATCCCCTAGGAAGTGTGGACACTCCAAAAATATGGCGTGTTCGTGTCATGTCGTGTTAGACACGCATCACGCACGCGACGGACACTCGAAAATACTCTTTAGTAGGTAGCTATATAGGAGTCGATAAGGAGCAAAAGTAGGTTTACCATATTTGTCTTTGTTTTCTCAAGTGAATATTGATATTTTTGGGTACTAAATTTGATAACAAGGTACGATCTCTATGGATGTGGACTTGGACCAGCCAGGAATATGAAGGAAGTAGTATATTATTGGATGTAGTTAAATTTGGAGGGAAAATGTAGGTGTTACCATAATTATATTTGTTTTGTCCAAGTGAATATGGGTTGTTCATATACTACTTTTAATATCCATATATGATGTAAATGGATATGGGCTCGAACCAGATACTATGAGGGGAGCAATATATTAATTAATATAATCTCTCTCTCAGAGAGAAATATGGGTCTTAGCATGTTTATAATTGTTCTTTATACGGATACGGTTCCGATACTAAATTAGACATCCATATTTGATGATATTGAATCATCCTTGACCCATACAATGGGTGCAAATATTATCGAATACTTTTAAATGTTTCAAGATAGAATGTCTATCCAACTTCGAATATTTAAAATCCTTTTTTAGCATAGGGTAAATTAAATTGTATAATTTCACTATATATGAATTAATAGTGTATTTTGTGTCTACTATACATATATGTATATATTTTCTGAAAAGATAAACCAGATATCAAATTTTCTCAGAAATAAGATAAAGATTCGGATATCGATACTGCGAACCCAACTTAATTTATGATCTAATGGACATTGGTAGCCACTATTGCATATGATATCTAACACTACAATTTTTAGCATCAAACTATAGTACCTTGTGGAAGATAAAAATCTATTATATAAGAATACAAGATTTTCAGTATAACAAACAACATTGTTCTTCCAATAAAAGTGTCTTACAAGAATATTAGCCCGCGACATGATATGAACGAAATCATAAACTTTATACAGTTTGTTATAACAATATTTCATAAGACTATCCCCTAGTAAATTTTTGAAACCCAACACTCAAAATTACAACAATGTCCAGTGTGTGTCCATGTGTCCTGATTGTGTCCAGTATGTGTGTGTGTGTGTGTGTTCTAGTTGTGTCTGGGTCTGGATTAGGGTATACCGAGCCGGGAGGAAGGGAGAAGGAGCGCCTGAGAAAGGGGTCGACAGAGGAGGACCACGCCGGAGGGGAGGAGCCGCACCGAAGGGAGAGGAGCCTCGTCTAGGGTCGCTTGTGTCGGGGTTGGGGGACGGACACGGCCGCATCGTAGTGGGGGACGAGGGAGGCGGTCGTGTGACTTGTCTGTCTCAGTGTGTGTGTCTATGACAATGTGTCGTGTGTGTGTCAGTGTATGTGTGTGTCATGTCTATGTGTGTGTGTATGTGTCATGCCTGTGTCAGTGTCATCTCGTGTCTGTATCGGTAAGAAAGAAAGAGATAGAGAGAGAGAGAGGGAGAGATTGTCACGCCCCAGTCCCAAAATATCGAGGGACTGGACACGTGGCAATGGCCAACAGCACACACCGATGGACAAACATAATTTAATGGATCCATCAGGACATACTTAAGCTGTAGTACAATAATAAATAGGTCAAATGATACAAGTCACAGTCTATTCTAATCTCATCAACAACAGATAATCACAGATCCAATGCCAGAATAATGCAAATAAAATAAAATGACATATCTCAATAAAAGTGTCTCGGAGAACAATCTGAGAATAAGTCTGATACATCAATGCAATAGACTGGAAATAAAATAACTAGAAACAGAAATAAATGAGTATCTCAAGCCAATACTCAGGAGAAGTCCTCTGGTATGATCTCGTTCTCGGATCCTGATTCTGCTCCAATGTAGGCACCTGCTTCTGCTCCTGCTAATGCTCTGTAATGTATAACTCTGGGTGGATCTTCTTTGCTAATCCTGGGGACATAATCCGGATCCAGGTCCTCAGGGGACATAGCAAGGTACAAAATAACTCAAGCCAAAATAAATGCAGTACAGCAATAAATAAACATTAGGGTAAACTATGTAACCAGCTAAGTGATATGCAAGTTGAGAGCATCACTAGAACTCGGGCTGAAACCACTACAAGCTCTGTGTCGGGGAGCCGGTAGCAGTAATAACACGTAATGGGCCAAGCTCGGGTTTAAAGTCTTGAGCCTCACAATAATAGGGGTTTTATATATGATCAGCCTGTAGCCTGTGTGTCTCTCCCCACCCAATGTAATCACACGTCTCATGTCCATGAGGCCTCATGTCCATGTCACGCAAGATCATTAATAATGCAGCAAGTCATATGATAGCTATAAATATAATGTCTATGTCACAAATCCTGTAGCCTATGCAGAATCACCTTGAGTATTTCAGGAAGATTCTGTCTCATGCATGGTGTCAGGTGTCCTGGGCATAACGTACTTGATAATGCAAGCACGAGAATGTATAGAGTCTCGGTATCTATGTCTAGATGACGTTACACTACTCCGCGTACGGTGTTGGCACCCGACTATTAATCGGACGCTAAGTAAAGTCACACGGTCCTAGGTTGAACATTTATATCAAGATTATATATGTATGTACAAAGAACTCAAGCAAGTACTATAACAGGAATCACTGCGAGTTGGCAAGGTACACTTGCCTGGTGTTTGGTTTCCAAATGTGGCTCTGGTATTCGTAAAATCTCCAGAAATATCTCCGGATGCTGAAACAAACATCACCATCAGGTTCAAAAAATATCAAATACCTAGAAATGCCTGTCCTTGAGTCCAATTTGGAGACAAGGACAAAAATGACCATTTCGGGTCAAAGCGGGGTCCACATGTGGCCCGCTTCGTACCGAAAAATATGTCAGGGACAAAGTTCTCTAAATTTGTCAAACTTAGTGTCAACAGGTCCATAACGATGATACGAACCCAACGGAACTTCCAAAATTGGATTCCGATGAGCCGATCACAAAATCGTCCGTCAAGTGGAGCTTGCGGGGCCCACGATACGCAATTTTGTCAACGTTCTCAGAATCGAACCAAACTTGGGTCACAGGACCAGCGTATCGCTACGAGTCTGATGGTGTAAGTTTTGTTTCGATCCGACGTGTGTACACAAAGTTACAACGAGATTCAGAACGGACGGATATAGGGCGTTGTCGGCGAATACGCGTTGATTCCGGTGTGCACGCACATCCAAATCAACTTCTGGGAAATCCCGCACGTCCGTATCAACGGCGCGCACGTTTTGGTGAAGACCGCACACGACCAAGTCATCCCGTTTGGCGGGGCGCACTCAGTTCCAGGGTAAAACAGGGCGTTAATTTTCCTGTTTTTGGATCGCGGTTTACGATCGACACAGGACGCGACACACCGTGCGGGTTGCACGGGCATCGAGAGGGTCACGCAGGTTTCGTGTTGCAACAGATGGAACAGAAATGGGCAGCGAGGGGAGAGAAAAGACTACCTGAATAGGGCTCCAAAAAGACCGAATATCTGTGTCTTCGAGACGGACACGACACACCGACATTTCACAGTACCACTGTTCTAGGGTTAGGGTTTCGACTGCCGGAGCTGGCCGAGGCTGGCTGGGGCTGGGGCACGACTGGAGTACCGCGGGGAGGTCGCCGGAGCGCGGCCAGCTAAAGGCGGTGGCGGCGGTGGCAGCGGAGGCGCTCGGGGCTGGCAAGACGGAGCTGCGGGTTGCTGGAGGCTAAGGCTGAGGAGTCGGGGCGGGTGGCAGCGGCGAGGGAGGCTGCTGCTGCTGCTGGCCGGAGGAGACGAGGGCGAGGGCGGCGAGGCTGGAGGCGGTGGCGGTGCTTCGAGGAGGGTAGCGGCGTCGGATTGCAGGTGGCGGAGACGGGGTAAGGGATTTATAGGGCGGAGAGGAGAGGGAGCGGGGCCGAGCGGGGCGGGCGTCGTGGCGGGGAAGGCGGGGAAGAGGGGGATCGTGGCCGGGCGGAGCGGGGCGGGCGGTTGCTTGGCCGAGCGGGGTAGAGCGTTGCCGGAAAACGCGGGGGGGTGATCGGGTCGTGCGGGTGAGGGTGAGGGGCCGGGTCGGGTCGGGTCGGGTTGGACGGATCCGACCCGTTAGGGTCTAGGAGCGGTTCAGACCGGGGCGGTTCGGTTCGGTTCGGTTGGACCGGGTTTAGGCCGGTTCAACCCGGTTTGAGTTCGGTTCAACCCGGTTTGTTTGGATTTTAATAAAAATAGGGTTTTTGGTCTTTTAAAAATGTTTTCGGGTTCTAATAAATTCCAGGAAAATTATCCTAAGTCCAATATTTTGTTTTACACTCAAAATTATTATTTTCATAATATTTTAATATTGTTTAAAAATATTTAATTTTTATTTAATGCCAGAATACCTTGATTTTAATTACCGAAATTTTCAGAAATTTTTTGGAAAAATCTATTTTAAAAATCCTGAAAAATCAGGGGGTTTACAGAGATAGGGTTATGGTTTACCTAGAGGATTAGGAGGAGGAGAAGCCCGAGGTCGTCGGAGAGGAGGAGCCACCACGCCGGAATGGAGGAGCCGTACGGGAGGGGGCGCTTGGGGGTGGGGATCCGGAGTAAGGGGTTGTGGGGGAGCCGGTGGTGGGGTAGAGACCGGGGGGGAGGAGGAGGACGCAGGGGGGTACTTCGCCGCAGGGGGGGGAGAGGTGGGGTTTCGAATTTTTGAGGATCAACATAATGGGGGAAATACAATCATGAACCCTATCTTAAAAATTTTTGCGACATCATCAATAGACGTCGCTAAACGTCGTCAATTAAAAAAATTAGCGACTTCATCAATAGACGTCGCTAAAGTTCGCTAATTGAAAAGTAAAAAATTAGCGACATCATCAATAGACGTCGCTAAACGTCGCTAATTAAAAAGTTTGCTACGTTAGAGACGTCACTAAAAACGTCGCTAAAAATCAAAAAAAGAAACGTCGGTAAATACGTTGCTAAACGTTGCTAAATCAAAAAACTCTGTGACGTTTAGCGACTGCACTTCAGTTTCTTAAAGAATAGGTACACACTGATACATACACATGCACAATCATGTGCTTGTGTTTAGATGTGGATGTGGCAGAAAGGAAATACCTGAACCCAACAACAGATGTAGTAGGGGAGAACTTTCAGTATTCTGGTGTGTTGTGCTTTGGATTGTTGTACTTTGGATTGCAGTGAGTGACAAGTCCTAGGTGTTGTGTGCCTGTGTGGTTGAGACAATATATCGGATCATCGACTTTGTCCGTCTTCTCAGGACGCCTGATATCGGGAGCTGGAATTTGTTGTCCTTCTTCGGCACTTTGAAGATCTCGATGACATTATCATCATCGAATGAGTAGGTCTCCTTCATTTTCGGTACTTCTGTGTGCTTCTGGGCTGATGTAGACGAGTCCTTGGACACGTTGACGGTAAGGGACTGCTTCTCTTTACCTTTTCGGCCGTTGTTGTTGTTGAATGAAGATGTTGGGATCGGACACAACCTACAAGCGCTCCGACACAGTGTCTGAAACTGACTGCAACAAAAACTTAGACCAACCCAATTGAGATAATCAACCTCCGTCTAACGCAAGCACAAAGCAAGATAAGAACAACGTATATGGTCGGTGACTACGTCACATGGACAAATTCTAATCTATATAATTCAGGTAAAATTACAATATTGAATAAAATCAATGTTAAACCATTTGCCCTAATAGATTCAACCCCCTCACCACACTTAAGAAGAAAAGACAAAAATTACAATAAAATTACCCACCCTATCCGTAGCGATCTTCTTGAACGAAGGCGAAAACTCCTCAACCAAATATCTTCCTCCTTCTATCTTGGATGATAAGTCCTAAGAGAAAAGTATGAACTTTCTCTTATATTTTCTGTGTTCAAGTATCCTGAATCTTCACCTTGTACTCTACTTTGTGTCTCCATCCTCAACCCATATAAATATGATAAGAAATCTAATTTAGTGTTTATAAAACCCTAAAAGTAGTCCACCAACAAATCTAGCCATCCACCAGATCCAACGGCATAGATTAGAACCCAAAGCTCATCAGTTCAGACCGACACCAAACTCGAATAGAGTTCGGCTAGCCCCTTGCCAACTGTTCTAGAATAAAGGTACCGAGTTCGGCTCAAATTCGACCAGGAAACGAATTCTGGCCGAGATGTCCCTATCATCCAGACGATTCAGCGGTTTCTCGTGATATCCATCTCGCGCTTCTCTACACCCTAACAAAAGTACCTTCTTGTACACCAAAAGCGATCATACAATCATCTGAAACTTGTATCCTCATACAAACATCTATATAGCAAAATAGAGTTGTATTTAGTGATAAAAATAAAAGGATAACAACGACTAAGATTAACTGTTAAGAGTATTCAGACAGAACATGAAGTGTAACTGATTAAAAAAAAAATGTCTTTTTTCTACATGTATGTGTCATTTAAAAAGTGTCACCGTAAATCAATAATTTTAAAAATATTATTATTAAACAATATAAAAAGAATTTAAAAATTAATAACGTGAGAAATATTTATTAAGAAATGTCGGAAATGAGAGAATTTAAATTAACAACAGAATAACAAAATGTCAGCGAAGATACCAATACATATGGACTAGGAACAGTTCCAAAGAAGCTATTATCAACATTGACTGCCAACTTCAAAGACAAAATTCCCATATATTCTCGAGCCAAAGGCCATATGTCATGCATGCATGAGACATTTCCCTGTCCTCACCAAACCGTGCAGTCACTGTCGACAATCACTACATAAATTAATCTGAAGCAACGACAGATGACTCACAAAAAAAAAATCAATATTATAGATTCTCTTGATAAACGTCTCTATGCTCTTCCTTGTCGCCAAGTAGGGTTGAGCCTTCGAATTTGGACCGTAAAAAAAAAAATCATACGATTTTGATTTTAAAAATATTATAAAAATTATTTGATTTCGATTTTAAATTTTAATTTCGATCCAAAATCAAAATTCGAATTTATATAAATATTATAATTCTACTCATATTTTGTAATTAAAAATATATATAATTTTAAAACAACATTTTTATGTATATTGAAGTCTAACTTTGAACACAATTTTAAAATACAACAAATGTGTGCATACAATTATAATTTAATATAATTTAACAATTGTTTCAATATTGGGTTCGATCCATTAAACATTAGTAATAGTCCAACCGAATAAAACGAATAAACGGAATAGCTTATTAAGTCCGATTCAGTTTCGGTTTTAGTTTTTTAGAATTTCTGTCTATTCAGTTTTGACTATTTCTATTTGGTTTAAATCGTATAAACCGAATGTCCATCCTATCGCCAAGTAAGTTCTATATATATATCCATATTCTCCGAGGCCTAAAGCTTATCATCAACTGTAGTGTTTTCTTACAACGACTCTCTCCATAGCTATGGCATCAATGCTGGGTGGTGATCTTGCTCAGGCCTATGTCATGGGGAAACTCCACAAGGAGAAGCTCATGAAGGAAGGGCAAGTGGAGAAGGAAGAGAAAGTGCTTGTAGTGGTGAAGGAGAAGAGTACTCGAAACAACTTAGATTTCTTGGGAACGGGAAAGAAGATCCATCCGAACGGCGTCGGAGATGCAATGGACACTGCAAAATTAAAGGATGGTAGTTTATAAGAGGGGTTTGATCAAAGAATTAATGGTATCGATGGATTGAAAATTTTAACTTCTTTAATCAGCTCTAGATTATGTAATTTTGGTAGGACAGCTTTGTAGATGTCTTATGCACGTGAGTTTAGTATTCTACATCTTGGTAAATTAGTACTTCCCTTTAGTTCCATTTTTCTTATAAATCAACTAGTTATTCCCAAGAAAAAAAATCAATGATGTTATTAAAAAATTAGATAAAAATTTAAATTATGTTTGAATATTTTAAAATATAATTTGAATATATTTTAATTATGATTTGTTATAAATATATTTTTAAAATTTTGAATATATGTTTAGTTAGTTTAAATATAATTTAAATATATTTTATATTTTATAATTTATACATGTTAGAAGAATTTTAGGTTTTTTATTTTGCCTAAATATGTGAGAAGAGAACTACAATCGTTAAAAAAAAAAATTAATTTTTTAAATTAGTTAATGGTGATATACATATGACTTAAATAACTTATTTTTGATTCATTTTTAAGTCGTATTATAATAGTTGAGATACGGAAGCCTTTCATTCAGTCAAGGGACGGTGACAAATGTTAAACTTTGCTGAATTAAACTATAGACAAATTCTTATCATACTGAGTATTTCTTTATTTCTTGCTTTAGAATTAGACTTAAAGCTAATTATACTAATTATATAAGTCAATAACCAAGCTCAAATCCTCCCTTTTATCTGAGGTGCTAGGCAAACTCTAATCTTACATCTACAAGGTGGCTGCAACACTACCCAACGTCCAATGGTGCCTCTCCATACAGATTCATCACTGTATGACAGTGATTAATGGTGAGTTTTATCAATAGTATAACGACACATAATAATATCTTACGATATTTGGTAATTATATTTTAATAATATTTGGCTATCGTTTGATTATTATTTTTTTTCTTCTATTTTTTGGGATGTTCAGCATAATGCTAGAAACTTTGGACACATTACGTTATATGTCTTTTAGGTCCACTGTCCTCCAGTTTTCATCATTTATAAATAGAAGAAATTAATTCTTTTTTGACTTTTAATATTATCTGATATGTAGTTATTATGCTACTGGACGAGTTTATCATTCATCAATACGACGTGGTGAGTCTGTCCCACTGAATAATTTCTCAAACGAGACCAACGACCGTAAGGACTGTTATGTCATAATCAACTCGTTTCAGCATGGTATTGATTGTATACATTGATTGTTGTTACTCGCATAGTATTCCTTTTCCTTGTTTTTAGGGACGGTCTTGGTTAGGACAACAACCTAAGACCCAAAGACTAAAGGGGTACCTACATAGACGTATCTAATTATGATAGAGTATGGGTCACTCTTAACTCAAAAGAGTTCTGGTGGTGGTTACGATGTTAGACACATTAGAGATTCCTTAGTTCAATTCTGGATGGTCACAATTCTTTTTGTTATATTTATTTTCAATTTTTTTTTTTTTTTCATATTACGTATTGGAATACCATTTCGAAAGTTCGTTTCGGATCCGCATGAGCTCAGGCCAGTCCTGCTTGTTTTAGCGTATGACAGCTAGTTTACAACATTGCAAGTCTAGAGAATAAGAACTCTCACCATCACAAGCCCGACCCAAATGGAGTTGCCAATTGTGTTTGCCAACTAGTTTACAACATTGCAACAATTGTTTTTGTTATATTTATTTTAATTTTAATCTTTTTTTTTATTACATTTGGGGTCTACATTAATTCGAAAGATCGTCTCGATCCCACATGAGGTTATGGCCGGCCTTGCCTGTTTTAGTATATCATACGGATATCATACGGCTGGTTTACAACATTGCAAGTCTATAGATTAAGAAGCCTGTTATTTGCCAAATGGAACTCTAGTCTCACCCTCACCTTCACAAGCCCGGCCAAAATGGAGTTGTCAACTGAGTTTGCATTCTATATAGTGATAAGAGTAATCATAAACACAACTTATAGATTAATAAAAGTAATTAATCACAAACCCAGCCTATAAGATTAGTAAGGCAAGTAATAAGAGGAATCATATTTACTCTTATTAATAAGAGTATAATCACAAACCCAGCCAATAATTTCAGCAGAAAACTTCAATCCGGGTGTCTCCAAATGAGCATTTTTTTTTTCCAGATTATATGCTAATTAACTTCAAAAAGTGTAGGTACATCGTACACATCATCCTTCACTTGGATTTTGAGTGTAATTTATGTTGGAAACGCAGTATAATTCGAACTAGAGTTGGTCCATGAGATACGATATTAGACTGGGCCCATATGTCTTTAAAAAGGAATTCCCATATAAAGTCTGAACCAATCCCAATTATCTACATCTCGTGATCCCACCTCCTATCCGATGTGAGACTAAATTACTAACTCCATTGTCACCCTCCTTTTGAGCGCTCAACCGGAAACGAGATACAATCCAACAATCTCCACCTTAGCTCGTTTTCGCTAGCCGAACAACCTTAGCACATCCCGGCTACCTTTTGCTCGTTCCCGCTAGCCGAGCACTCTTAGCACACCCAGGCTACCTTTGCTCGTTCCCGTTAGCAGAACAACGTTAGCATACTCCGGCTACCTTTGTCCGTTCCCGCTAACTGAGCACCCAGGAGATCAAACATATTATCTCGATCCGTTCGACCACAGAACCAAACCTTACACGTTCATCCACACCACCATTGTGTGCCAACTACAACGTCTTGCTCCACATTGGACTCGTCAAATCCACCTTTAAAGCTAATTCGTGTATTTTATGCTCCTACTCCACCTTGAGAAGAGTCCGTATAATCCATGAACATTCAGCATCATCTGTCTCGAACCAATTATAGCCCGCTCAAACCAGCCCTGGAACCTTGGGCTCTGATACCACTTGTTGGGAACGCGGTGTGACCTGAACAAGAGTTGGTCCATGAGATACGATATTAGACTGGGCCAATATGCCTTAAAAGTAAATTTTTATGTAAGGCCTAAACCAATCTCAATTATCTATACCTCATGATCCCACCTCCTATCTGATATGCGACTAAATTACCAACTTCATTGTCACCCTCCTTGAGCGCTCAGCCGAAAACGAGATACAATCCAACAATCTCCACCTTCAGTGTGGTTGAAGAGTGGAACAGCGCGTGCAGCGGTACAGCGGGGCTGTGCAGGCTGCGCTGGCTTCCGCGATAGATGTTGTTGTTCCACTAGATGTTTGTTTCCGCGAAAAACTTGGTTCAAGGCAGGACAAGACGTGGTAGTAACCGCCATTATGAAGTGGTTATTATCTCCTCAATTGTGGAGGTAATGAGCATTAATCGTCGAAATTAGTGGACAGTTTCTCCACATTAAGTGGGATAATGGCGATAACCGCCTCCATTTTGTGGACATGATCTCCTGATTTAGTGCCCACTAAGGGAGTGGGTTTGCGATGGCTCTCTCTCCTCTATACATATAGATTATGTGTTCTTCTCCAAAAAAAGATATACAAGCGATATACCATAGAGAGAACAGAGAGTGCTATGAGGAGCCTTAGCAATAGCCATCAGGAGCAACAAGGTGATGTTCTTTCAACAAGTCCAGTTCGAGATCCACGGCCAAGAGTTGCAGGAGTTTTTCAGAAGTTCTTTGATCTGAACTTGCTGGTTTCTAGAAGCAGATCGACGAATATGGTCGAATCTTGTTTTGAGCAACGGTAATTTTTATCACCTCAGCAAGGTTTATTGTTCTGTGATCTTTCTTCTTTCTTGTGTTCTTCGTTGTATTCTCTTTTGTAGCAACTGCAATTCCTAGAGACTTTTACAACTTTTCTTTCTTTAGAGTCGGTTTGTATTTTGATTACGTAAGATCATTAAGAGCAGTAGTCAATGGTGATTTCGATTTTCATATACGTTTGTACGATCTCTGTACTGTAAAGGTCACTGATAACAAGGTATTGTTAACTATTCCTTTGCGTTTGTGATCCATGTTTCTCAAAATTCCAAACTTAATCGCCATAAGAGAATCCCTAACTTAGATGGATATCAACATGGTGGACTTGGAAATAAAATCTAAAATAAGCACGCTTACTTCGAGGAGACGTAGGCTAGAGGGGCAGTGGAGAGGTCGATAGGTCAATGCAACACTGGAGCGCGTCGGTCAAGAGAGATGCTGCGGTTGAGAGGGTCGATAGATCTTTCAGTCGATGGACGGCAGGTCGAGAGAGGCAGGCGAGTGGGACGCGATCGAGAGGCCACGGGATATAGTTTAGGGGATTGAGAAAGACAATCGATTGGAGGGATATGAATAAAATTTTAGCGATTCTACTTAGCGACGACCTCAACGAAGTCTCGTATTTGCCACATTTTAGCGATGCATAGCGACAAATTCTTTGTCGAGCTGGCATGTGAGTTATTGCGACAAGTCAGCTATACTTAGTAACTGTCTCTATGTGTCGCTAACTTGTCGCTAGTCTCGGGCCAAAAACCAACGCTAACTCGTGATGTCTTCCTATGTATTGGCGACATGCCTAGATGTCGCTAATGTGTCACCGACTCCTCTTTGCTTACGCTACTATGTTGTCGCCGTTTGTCGCTGTCTGCTATGCCACTTTCATGGAGTCGCTAACCTAATCGCTTTTGCTTGTAGTGAGGACTCTTAGTAACTGTCTATGTTCAAAGTTGTTTTGGGTACCTTTCCTACTGGACCAGCATTTTGTCACTGATGACACACCACAGGATATAGGTGGGATGCACAAGCAAACAAGTTTCATACGACCCGTCCTTGTGACTTGGCCGCCAAGCCTTCAACTCACTTCTCTTCCCGTCCTTGTCACTTGGCCACCAAGCAACCCTTCAAACTCGAGGGCCCTCCAAAAAGAAAAATTAACCTCTGTATATATACACCATCTGCACTGCTTCAACCATATCATCAAAACTATACACACCAACTTCCAAGAAAGAAAGAGAAGAAGAGATCATGGCGTCAATGATGGGAGGAGGGTTTGCCGAAGCCTACGTGATGAAGAAGCTCCTTAGGGAGAAGATGGAGAGAATGGAAATAGATCAAGAGAAGGAACTAGCCGGTGGATACGCTGTGGAGAACAGGAAGGAGACGTGTCGCGAGTCCGGTTTCTCTGGATCGAGGAAGAAGATACATCCGAGTGTGTCCAAACCCGACGAAGCCGAATTTCCGGCGGCCAGCAAGTGACACCGGAGGATTATTGTACTGTTGCTTTTATTTGTTGGGACTAGGCCTTGTTCTTGTTAGATTCGTTTGCTGTTTGGGCGCTACACATTTGGGCCACGTTTGGTTCGCGGAATCAGATCCTTCACAAAATAAGGCCGCTAGTTTCATGTGGTTGAATGTCAAAGAAAAAGAACAGGAAAGTAAAATGGTCCCGCCATCCATCCTAAGAAAAGAGCAAAGAATTTATTTTCTCTTCTTTCATGCATGTCTGCTAACTAGAATTCAAGGTTGTAACATGTAGGGGTGCAACTCGGACGGGCTAAAACCGAGTCCGATCAAATAAATCCGTTAATGGGTTGTGTTATGGTTGAAGATACTCGGATTCGGCTTAAAATATTCTCATTTCAGTTTGTATTTTGTAATAATTGATACTTGATTGTTATTTGATTATGTACTTAATATTACTCTTGTTTAAAATTATTTCAAATATTGTATTAGAGTCCGATAAATCCGACCCAACCCGAACCTAATCCAATCCTCCGAACGGTCTTGGACTTCATATGTTGAATCCGAGGTCTGGTCGGACTTGGGCTTTGACTAGACTTATGATTCATCGGGTTGGGTTCGAGTTGAGCTCAAACCCGACCCAACCCGTCCGAGTTGCACCCCTAGTAACATGGACTACAAAGAAAAGAATGTATATAAGACCATAATTCGTCATTCATTAGAGCCTCTTGTTGTCTCGGATGTTTTGGTTAGTATTTTCAATAAATTTCCATTTCTATCCAGAAAAATAAATCCGCTTTAGACTTTGCAATTACCTCCCAAACAAATAGTTCAACTTATGTTACAAATTCAGTTATCACAGATGAAATAGGAAGCACGCATATAGTAGCAATCAACAACATTGGTAAGATGTTATATTCTTCAACCACAAGCTAGGGTTGAAAGTAGAAGTTTCCAAATGGTCATTTTTGCCAAATAAAAAGAAACCTGCAAATGCAGTAGTAGATTGTATTTTTGTTTGGGTACATGAAAGCAGTAGCAGCTGCTATTAGGTTATCCCCCATCTTTGGTAGCCACAATTTGACTTGTACTATATATAGTCTATATGAGGGAGGAGCTCTTGCTTCCATACTGCACTAACAAATGAAATATCCTTCAACAACGAAAAGAGTAAATAAAACAACTGTTGGTTCTTGTTCCAACCCTCTCATTTATACAAACAGCCACTGAAACAATCACAAAATGTCTTATACACTTCCCAGTACCCAGACTTGGCGACGTGGAGAGATTAAACCCTTGGTCGAGACAACTCTTAAACCCACAGCCACAACAGACAGATCGACTTCCGGGCATCAGGAGTTTGTTCTTCCAGATCATGACTCAGGAAGAGCAAGGATCTTATAACCGAATTTTTACTGGAAAAAGGAGATTCATACAATGTGTTTATATACTGGTGTATCAAATTTTGATTTATACATCGGCATGTCAGAGGATTGAGCATGCACATCTATTCTGCTTTGGAGTATTTGCTACCTGCTTCTCTGCAAAAAAGTACAATTTCCTATTAGTAAAGAATTAGAAGAAAGAATATCAGGGCTCACATAGGTACATGTAACAATGAATATCTTTCATATTTGAACACACTAGTAGAGTAACAAATAGCAGAAAAAGAGTAGATCAAAGGTTTTTCAAATCAAATGAGCAAAAGGTATCACCAGATGACGATAATGACTAATCAATCAGACTTCATAGATGACTGGGTAAGGATGCAAAAGAAACCCACCTTTCAGTTTACAATCCTAAATGACTTGCGAAGAATACAAGAGGTGATGATATTCAAGGATGTTTCAATATCTAAGTCGAGTAATTCTTAATACCAAAGACTAGAAGGATAGAGGGCTAAAAGATCAAAGTATTTATACTAACAATAACTCAAAATAACGATATGACGTTCCAAATTTTTTATTATTTCTTCCATGTATTCTAAATTTTTTGAAAATCAAACTTTCAGGTAACAAATCAATAATTAGGAAGAGTGAAAACAAAATCATGATCTATAAAGCATGGAAACTCCAGAATCCCTGCAATTTCCATAAAGGGCACATACAGATGCCAAGTTATATTAGGGCAATCCAAATTTTAGTGCCATATCCAAGTCACTGTGTCTGCACACCGTATCATGCCAACTTCATGTCCAAAGAACATAAATCACCTCACATTTAGATAATTGATATTTGATGTCTTCTAGCAGAAGGATACTGAACATATTTAATTCTGGACATATCCAATTACAAAATTTTGATGTATGAATGATGCATCCTATGCAGAAGAATTGCAGTATGTAAGTTAAATTCCAGGAAACAAAGACACTATCAAACATGCGCTACTAAGTTACTAACCTTCATGGTATCTCACCATGCCCATTTCTTCAATGAACTAAAATTCCATAACACATTTGAAGTGTGAAACACTTGTTAGAGGCATGTACAAAGAGGTTTGGAGTTTCTGGGGTCAATAGGTGTGAAATGGACCTTCTTAAACTAGGTTGCCTCAGGTATCAAACCAAGATACACCAACGGAGAAAAATAGCACCATCACATATTTGGCTCGGACGACTGACATTGCCAAGCACTTGCAAACACAGTGCACGTCTTCTTCTTTTCCGTACTTCCCATTTTCCTTCATATCATCCTATGTTGCTATTGCTAAGCTATTTCTGAAGTGTTATTTTTCCTACTGAGTGATTTATGGTTCTACGGCTTCAAAATTTCGGTTGTCTGGCTGTTTTGCAATTTTGGTGTTTGATACAAGGTAGGATGATTGATATTAAAACTATTGCATGCATGTATATTATAGTAGTTAAGCTGATTTCAGATTCGGTCAGTACGATGATTTACAGCTTCACCAGATACCCTTCACTCTAGCTTACAAAAATTACAGTCACAATTCTACTATTTTCCTGTCCAAGCTTGGGAAATGAATATTCAAGAAAAGAAAAAAACAGAGGATAGTCTACTTTTTATTTTTTTAATAAATAAAATTTCACAATTATGGTTTAACAAAACTCAGTTTTGCACTTGGCAGGTTTCTTTGAAATATTTAAGCACATAAAACCTAATTAATGAATTTATGAACTTATTAAAATGCCAGATGGACCTATTCTAGTAACTTCAACATCATTTCAGCTAAAGGCAAAGGTAAAACATTTAGATAGCATCAGATTTCTTTCAGGCATTGTCCGGATCAAAGACAATGGAGATGGAATTTTTCGGGGAATACTCAGTCAAGTCAATGTACAAAAGACTACACAAAAGTGGATCTTTGTGGTCCTCTGCTAGGTTGATTTGGAAAACATCCGTGCCTTAGAAAATGAAGATTCTTGTGTGACTCATCTTATTAAACAAATTGCTTGTTAATCTTCAAAAATAGGTTTGTATCTTTGCAATAGGTGTTCATTAAGCCTATGCCACGAGGAATCCGTTTCACATCTATATTGGTTGATCTTCACCTCTCAACTTTGGATTCAAAGTATAGGAAGTTGTTGGGGATAATTGTTCTGCTCATAATCTCCATGATTCTTGGAAACTACTAAGGTAGTGTTTGGTACACGGATTGTAATATAGCCAGGAATTCTATACTCCTAGGAATAAAATTCATGAGCATCAAATTAATTGGAAATTTGTATTATTATGTTTGGTAAATACGTGATATTTCTGGGAATATATATTTTCACGTTTGAGAAAATAAAAGTTTTGATATATAATAATATATATTTAGTGCTCATCTTTATATCAAGAATAATTTGTTATAGTGTAGTTGGTTAGGACGGTAGACTCCCGTCCAGAAGACCATAGGATGAAATTATGCCAAACATCAATTTTTTTATTATTAACATGAATTAACTTTTATGTGGACCCCAATAACCAGGCCAGAAACCATATAGCCGAACCCTATCCAACCCAAACCCTATCCAACCCGAACCCTACTAGACTTGGCCCGGACCCATTCTGACCCGAACCAAATCCAACCTGAACCCTACTAGACCCAACACGAACCCAATTCACCCGAACCCGAACCGACCTGAACCAGACCCGACTTCAAGACAAGTTGACTCGAACCCAACCCGGGTTGACCCAACCCCGAGCCAACTTACGCAAATGTGACCCAAAATAATTGTATTCCCGTGGAAATAAAATTACCCAGCTATTTTTGATAGGGTATAGCCTTCCTACATTTATGAGAAAATGAAATTCTCAGAAATTAAGAACGCCTGAAAAAAGATTGTATAACACTAAAACAATGTAGTAAACATTTACCCATACTTATATTTCTGAGAATAAAATAATTCTCTTCTACCAAACGCACCCTAAGAAACTTGTATCATTCAGTTGAAGGAAGATGCAAAGTGATTGTGTCATTATGACTTCAATTTGGTGCATTTGGAGGACAGAAACCATAGGGTTTTTGATGATAGCAATGTTTGTCTGGTTTGTTTGGATGTTATCAGTTTTTTTTTTTTTTTTTTTTTTTTTTTTTTTTTTTGACTATTTTTACTTTTGGTCGGGTGAAGCCTCTAAACTTATAAACTTAGCAAGTATATGAAGAGGGCCACTAATGTTGGATCAATTGCTAATCTAATCCTCATTGAGTAATGGTTAATTGATTCTCTTCAAGGTTTACGTGTGCTTATCATGAAGCTACAATGGTTGTCATCTACATCTAAAGACATGCTCACTATTCTTTGAACCTCAAGGAAGTTCTTATGCTTTTCCATTTGTATCAAATTTGACATTGTAGTATTTAAGTACTTAACTTGTATTATTGGCTGCTTGTATCCAATATTTTACCTTATGCTTTATCTTAAAAAATTTGGTTGGGATCTCGTTGATCACACCCTTAAACTTAAAAAAGGCAATCATAAAGTCTGCTTTAAATTTATGCCTCATCTAGAGAGAAAACAAACAAGTATCATATATGACATGAATCACATGATGCACAGATATCCATGTTACATTGCATGAAACCATAGTTGCAACCTCGCCTCCCCATTTACCATCTGCAACTAGGTAAACATTCTTACATCAATATTCTACCATATTTAATCATTTTGCAGTACATACAATTTCATACACATCCTAGTGTTCAGAATTCAACCCAATGTATGAGAAACTTGTTAGACTTTTATGCAGCTAGCACTAAAAAGCTCCTACTGGCTTGGTCGCTCCAGAAACTATGTTCCTAAATAGTACGGATACTCCTTCAGAGGTCTGTATCCATGTATGACACGTAACTAGAGCAATACTTTCTCGATACTAATGTCAAATATGAACCTCACGTCTAGGTTCCAAAGGGGCTCAAAATATGTTGGAAGTGATTTGGCATTGTCGTAATGTTGTGAAACACATAAATCGGAATTTGGATATAGTAACAATTCTCAAAAAGTGGATCCTTTCTGAAACTTTTTGGAAACCTAGCTATTATACAAAACATGCATAAATGTAGATTTTATTAGGATCTAATACGAATAATATGTATATAGATGTGTATCCACTAGATATAGCTATGTTCATGCCAAACCTGTAGTCTTTTTTTTTTTTAAATGTCGTATTTTGATTTCTCTTCATGTCTGTATTCAAAATATGAGTCCATGTCTATGAAACCTAGGATCACACAATTAGAAGAAAAAAAGGGATCATGAATGAACATCTTCTCGAAGACATCTCCTCTGAAGAGTCACTACCTGACAGACGAGCCCAATTTCCACATTTAACCACGATTAAAAATAAAGCCTAGTTTAAGGCTTAAGCAATTGTCCAGCTATTCTATTAGCCATGCTTTAAATTTCAAGTAGCTACTACATTTTGCATCAAAAATTTGACAAAATCGAGCTTCAAGCAATGCTACATGGAAATGCCACATGGGTATGAAGTCCATGGAAGAATCAGGCAAAGGAACCATATAAACTTTTCAAGGACAACATATGACATGTTTGTAAGTAGGACATGTATGTGCAACTGAAGCAATATATAGAGCTTTATTTTATCAAAGGTTGACTTGACACCTTACAGTTAGAAGTGCCAAATGTGGCAACATGGTGTTGTTATTGTCATGGTTAACTATATAATGTAACCATGAGGTGTCATCGAGATCCCCAGCATCCAAGTATGGGAACTTGAAAAACTATGAGCAACATTGCATCAACATTGGCTATTCTCCCAATTAAACAGAAATTGAAGTTAGATAAGTTTTAATCATTTTTTTTTCTCATTTTCAATATATCAATATATTTACAATAATCAAAATAGATAAGACCACACATACTGAACTTGTTCAAATGGAAGAAATTTTAGCTGCATAATCAGAACAAACACCAAACCAACTTTTAACTATGAAGTAATATTCACAAACACAATAATCCAAAGAAAGAAAAAGTGAAACATAGTACCATTGTTTTTGTCATATACAGGAGGCCGCACAATGACATGCATTGTTATTACACCACCTGGAAGTTCTCCAACATGCACCCTGGATTCTGCAAGAGTGCGATTATTCTCTAGTATTTTTCCGGCATTGATGAGCTTCACATCATTTATTGTTTTTGGAGCAATTTCTTTGTCTATCAATAGGGAATGAAACAAAGTACTTCATCAATACCTTTTTAAAGTCAAATTAGAATAAACCAAATACTGTGGTTTTGTTGAAAATATTAATTCATAATATTCAGTAAAGAAGTTGGAACATCACATTGGTTCCAAGATGAAGACTTGACCATGAAGAAGTATGAAGAGTTTTGTGTAAAACCAAAAGCTTCTCTAGTTTCCATAGAATTGGAATTCATATCATCATAAAGTGTTGTATGGCTTTAGGCCTATAAATATGAGCTCCTTAATCACATTTGTAAGCAAGCAAGTAAAAACTCTAGTAAAAACATCAAATTTTCAGCATAAAAATCTCTTATGTTCTTTACTTCTTTGTGTTCTTTTCTTAACACCACACTTCCGCACATAAAAAACCCAACAAATTTGGTATCAGAGCCAGATTTTGTGGCTTATCTCTTTACCATTCTTCTCTCTACCCAAACCTCTTTCGATCACCAAAATATATTTCCACCATGTTTGCTCTTACCTCTAACCAAGTATCCATCTTTTATGGAGAACATTACGATTATTGGAGTAGTCAAATGCAAACATTGTATATCTCCCTAGATCTTTGGGAAATAGTGGAGAGTACATATGAAGAGCCACCGAAAGAAGGATCGAGTGCAACATGGAGTGAAGAAAATCAAAAGCTATACATGGAAAATGTTCGTAAAGATGCAAGTGTCTTGAGATATCTCCAACAAGGTGTAAGTAAAACCATTTTTCCGAGAATCTTTGGTGCAAAAAAGGCAAAAGAGGCATGGGACATACTAAAACAAAGTTTCAAGGGAGATGACAAAGACACCTCCTTGAAGCTGCAATCTCTTTGGAGAGATTTTGACAACATGGCAATGAAAGAAGGCGATGGAATGCAATCTTTTCTCTCTAAAGTTGAGGAAATCGTGAACCAGATTCGAAGTCTCGGAGATGTTATTGAAGAAAGAAAATTTGTTCAAAAAGTTCTAAGAAGTCTACCAATGAAGTTCGATCATATTGTCGCAGCCATAGAGGAGTCTAAAAATCTTTCAACCTATACTTTCAATGAATTGATGAGCTCTCTTCAAGCTCATAAAGAAAGGTTGAATAGATCGTCAAATCAGCCCGTGGATAAGCTTTTCAGTCCAAACTTCAAATTTCGGACAAGAAAAGTTCAAGAGGACAGCAAGGTGGAAGAGGAGGCTTCAACAACAACAAAGGAAAGAAGCAAGGAAATTTCTTTAAAGGAGGAAAACAACAACAATCTGAAAATTCATTTTCGGGTTGTCGTATTTGCAAGAAAACCAACCACGAAACCAAAGATTGCTTCTTTAGATGCAAGAGCTGCAAGAATACGGACCACTCATACACAAAGTATCCAAGGAAGGGCAGAAACGACAAAGAAGAAGCCAATTTCTCCAAGCACGAAGGTGATCAACTCTTTTGTTGCATGAATGAACAAAAAGAATTTGAAAACGTGTGGTATGTCGATAGCGGCTGTAGCAACCACGTGTGGAGATCGTAGTATCTTCATAGAGTTTGATACTAGCCACACTTCACAAGTAAAACTTGGAGACGGAAAGATTCAAGAAGCAAAAGGAAAAGGCGTAATTGCTGTCAACACAAAAGGAGATAACCAAAAGCTCATTAGTGATGTTCTTTATGTTCTGAATCTCACTCAATTTATTGAGCGTCGGCCAACTCTTGCAAAAATGATATTCGGTGTCTTTTGATGATGGAAAGTGCAGAATATTTGACAAGAAAAGTAGCGCTCCAGTGGTTACAATCCAAATGACATCAAACAAGGTTTTTTCCTTTGTTATGCCTTCTGGAAGGGAAATGGCCTTCAATGGAGAAAGTGTTGATAAATTCCAGCTGTGGCATTTGAGATATGGTCATTTGCACAACAAGGGGCTGCAATTACTCAAGCAAAAGAATATGGTTGTTGGTCTTCCACCAATCGAAAGAAACGATCGAGTTTGTGAATGGTGCATTTTCGGCAAAATGCATAGGCTACCTTTCCCTAAAACTTCTTGGAGAGCCAAAAGTCCATTGGAGCTGATTCATTCCGACATTTGTGGTCCTACAAGGACTCCATCTCTCGGTAACAAAAGATACTTCATTCTTTTTGTCGATGACTTTACAAGAATGATGTGGTTATATTTTTTGCATGAAAAATCGGAAGCTTTTTCTGTTTTTCTACAATTTAAAACTCTTGTAGAAAACCAAAGTGGATTGAAAATCAAGATGTTGCGCACCGATCGTGGTGGTGAGTTTCTCTACACTCCATTCTTGGAGTATTGCAAGCAAAATGGGATCCAAAGGCAACTCACCGTTCGTAGAAGTCCACAAAAAAATGGAGTAGCCGAAAGAAAAAATAGAACAATTGTCGAGATGGCGAGGAGTATGCTTCAAGGTTAAAAAAATGGATAAAAAATTCTGGACTGAAGCTGTTCACACAGCTATTTACATACTCAATCGATCTCTGACGAAGGCTGTTCTAAATCAAACACCATTTGAGGCATGGCATGACAAGAAACCAACAGTGGATCACTTGAGAGTTTTTGGCTGCGTTGCTTACTCTAATATTTCAGCTCCAAACCGTGATAAATATGATGAAAAGGGCGAGAAATTGATCTTTATTGGCTACAGTGATGAGTCGAAGGGTTACAGACTTCATAACCCGGAAACTAATAAACTCATCATCTCAAGAGATATATTTTTTGATGAAATGACTACATGAAATTTGGAGGAAAAATCTTCACATAACTTGATGACAAATGATTCTTTGGAGCCATCATTTGTACAAGAAGAGCAGCAGCAAAATGGGAGTGAAACTCCATTTACAAGTCCTCAAAGAACACCCCAAAGAAGTTCCTCAAGTTCTTCAAGTTCGGATTCCTTATCACCTCCAAGAAAGGTACGATCTTTGAGTGATATTTATGAAAATTGTGATGTTGCATTCTTTGGTTGTGAACCTCAGAATTTTGAAGAAGCAACAAAAGAAGAAGTTTGGAGGAAAGCCATGGATGCCGAAATTGAAACAATAAAGAAAAATAAAACTTGGGAGCTTGTGGACTTGCCGCAAGGAAAAGAAGTAATCGGCTTGAAATGGGTCTTCAAAACCAAACTTAATGAAGACGGTTCTATCCAAAAACACAAGGCGAGATTGGTTGCAAAAGGGTATTCGCAACAGCCCGGGATAGACTTCAATGAAACATTTGCACCGGTAGCACGAATGGAGACAATCCGGTGTGTTCTTGCAATTGGAGCTCAAATGGGGCTGAATATCTACCAATTGGATGTCAAATCTGCATTCCTCAATGGAGAACTAGAAGAAGAAGTTTATGTTCATCAACCTCCTGGTTTTCAAGTTGTCGGGAAGGAGGAAAAAGTGTATCGGTTGAAGAAAGCTCTCTACGGATTAAAACAAGCGCTCCGAGCTTGGAATAGCAAGATTGATGGATACTTTTGCAAAAATGGATGTCAAAAAAGTCCAAGTGAGCCCTCACTTTACGTAAAAAAGGAAGGTACTAAAGATTTTTTGATCATTTGCTTATATGTTGATGATCTTATTTATCTTGGTACTAACATAAAAATGGTGGAGGAGTTCAAGAAAAATATAATGCAAGAATTTGAGATGTCTGATTTGGGACTTATGAGATATTTTCTTGGAATACAAGTGAAGCAATCCAAGCGGGAGATTTTTATCTCTCAAGAAAAATATGTAGATGATTTATTGAAAAAGTTCCACATGGAAAATTGCAAGCCCGTGGCAACTCCTTCGGCGATGAATGAAAAGTTGCAACAAGATGATGGTGCTGAAAAAATAGATCCGAAGGTGTATAGAAGTCTTGTTGGCTCGCTGATTTATCTCACAAACACAAGACCCGACATAGTATATTCTGTTTGCTATGTTTCGCGGTTCATGAGTGAGCCTAACAAGCTTCTTTTTGCAGAAGCAAAGAGAATCCTTCGATATCTTCAAGGAACAAAGAAGCAAGACTTGAAGTATCAAAAAGAAGAAAACAATGCTTTGATTGGGTTCACGGATAGTGATTGGGCTGGTTCGCTGGATGATAGAAAAAGCACTTCGGACTATGTTTTCTCTCTTGGTTCAAAAGTAATTGCATGGAGTTCTAAGAAGCAGAAAACAGTTACTTTATCTTCAAGCGAAGCAGAATATATTGCAGCAGTGGATGCCGCTTGTGAAGCCGTTTGGCTTAGAAGAATTCTCTCAGATTTGCAAGAAGAGCAAGTGCAAGCTACAACTATCTTTTGTGATAACATGTCTACATTGCGATGACTAAAAATCCAGTCTTTCATGCAAGGTCCAAGCATATCAAGCTACGTCATCACTACATACGTGATCTTGTTAGCAAGGAGAAATTTCAATGGAGTTTGTTAACACCAATGATCAAGCAGCTGATTTTCTTACAAAGGCAGTGACAATCGAGAAGTTTAAGAAGTTCAAGAAGACGTTGAAAATTATGAATTAAGAGGGGTTGTTGAAAATATTAATTCATAATATTCAATAAAGAAGTTGGAACATCACATTGGTTCCAAGATGAAGACTTGACCATGAAGAAGTTTGAAGAGTTTTGTGTAAAACCAAGATCTTCTCTAGTTTCCATAGAATTGGAATTAATATCATCATAAAGTGTTGTATGGCTTTAGGCCTATAAATATGAGCTCATTGATCACATTTGTAAGCAAGCAAGCAATTAAGTAAAAACTCTAGTAAAAACATCATATTTCCAGCCTAAAAACCTCTTATGTTCTTTACTTCTTTGTGTTCTTTTCTTAACACCACACTTACGCACATAAAAATCCCAAACATGTTTAATATGAAGAGAGAGAACCGTCTAGAAGTTTAAAAAAAAATGCACACTATTGACTCAGTTTTTACAGGCACCTTACCAATGTTGGAGATCACTTAAAAGATTTCAAATCCAACAGAAGTCACTGGGAAACAATACTCAAAAAGCATCTTTTTGCAAGGGAAACTAATTACTGTTGTTTTAATCAAACACAAAAGAACCCATGGAATGAAACATAATTTCATTTGGCCCATTGCTCAATTCTCTACATATTTTTTCTAGAATGAGTTATAGAATATAAATTAAAGATATTAAAAACACTTGCAAGTCCTAACTCAAGTAGAGAAAACTATAACGCTCTAATACTGAAAGAAAACAAGACAAAATTCAATACTTCTAAAAGAATAGTACAAACCAAGGTTACCTAGAATGCAAAACATTATGAAACGAGGAATGAAAATAGGAACACAGTAGGCCACTTGGCATTGAACGGGGAATGATGAGGGTAGGCTTCCTTGGAATGCTTAGGTGGAACAAATGTGCAACTACTTCATTTATAGTAGGGATAGGTCTCTTGATTACCACAAATCATGCACAAAATATAATTTTCATCCACTAATAGTGTTGAATCATGTCCCTTCTCTAATCAAAACAATCAAGTGTGCAATTGTAAGTAATTTTGATTGGCTTGGTTCGAATTTCAGAACGCTACAGTTAGCATTCTGGAAAGGGAATGTTTTAAAGTCCGAATGAAATTTGCAGAGAACGCAAAATCGCTGGGTTTGAGAAATTTATGATAACTCTGGTACAAACTTTGAAGTTGTAAGCCTCTTTCACGACAGCTTAGGACAAACCTTTTGTGTGCTTAACAGTCAAAGCCTTGATAAGTACTAAGAACAATAAATTCACCAAAGCACAATACAATTAAGGGCTTTTAGTTACTTCAAATAGCTATATTGGTGAAGAGAAATATAATAGAAAACTTATCCACAATTCATATCAGTTTCCAAAGCCCTCTATAAAATAGACACCAAGTTATCTTCAAGCATTCCCCTTCGTTTTCTTACCCTAACCTCCTGGACGCTATCTAACTTCAAGTTAGAACTTCACTTTGATTATTCTGCCTTGTCAGAGATTCTGAACTCTTTTTGAATGATTCATGCTTGAGATGAGCATGTTGAGAAGGATGCATCTTAATATGAACAAAGGCAGCAGCAGGTCCCAGGCAATTCTTCATATGATTTTGCGTGTGTCACCAGATTACACTATCATTCAGGGTTCTCTCTCAAGCCCAAGACCCATTTACATAAGTTCTCATTAAAATTGCACTTAATGTAGTTTCTTTATTTTGCACAACTTTGGACACCTAGTTTCAATACAAAAAGCTCAATTTTATTAGCCCAAATCAAGGGGATGATGTAAATGTTTCTTCGTTCTTATTTGCAAAAGAGCAAAGATTAATTTTATTCAATATATGGGATCATGGCATGATATTCTACTTTTTATTCACTCTATGTTTCAAATATTTCTCCAAACAGTCCATTACCACTGCAGTCCTCGAGCACAAAGAATAATCCTATTGCATGAATGGCAGGTTCCAGCACTACCTACCACAGTAACTCGTAAAAGTTGCACCTTTTAATCTGAAGAATCAAAATCAATATACAATCCTCTTATAACAGTCCCTTCAAGGTTCATACACCAAGAATATCTTTGAACTTGTCTGTCCTATGTGTATCACTGCATGGTTCAACTCAAATAGTCTTCAAAACAGCTATTTTTAGCTAGGGTGGGGTAAGTGCCACAACCAAAGTGGCTAGTGGCACAGCCTATTAAATGCTATAAATTTTATATCCCTAAAATACTCCTAATAATATAATTAATAACTTCTTAACAAGAGTAACTCTGGGTGGGAACAACAAGCCATGTCATCCATCTTTCTTTCCTTTCGTTCTCATATAGGCCGTCTCACTCTTCTAGTTCGTCCCCTTTATGAACTTTGCTTGGCAACTATTAATTCATGAATGAGAAGCTTTTTTTATACAACTTGACAACTGTTGAATATTAGTCTTTGGCTTTAGTCCCACATCGGGTAGATCCAATAAGGAGAGTGTAACTCTCTCATATATATATATATATATATATATATATATATATATATATATATGAAAAAGGAATATGAGCCTATAGGCTCATATTCCTACATGAGCCAATGCACATATGGACCAATAGGAATGGAGTGTACTAGTACACATGGTGCACATGGGATGTAGAAATCCATTCCTATTGGTCCACATGTGCATGGCTCGTATAGAAATATGAGCCTATGGCTCATATCCCGTTTACCCATATATATACTCAATTATCAATAAATGAATCTAAGAAGTTGAGCCATAATATTTCCGACATGGTATCAGAGCCATGAAACCCTAACCTAGCCACCATCAGCCATCCAGGTTCTCAATTCGACTTGTCGATCGAAGGCTGGAGGATCCGGATGGCTACTCCACATGGTGCAAGAAGTCGAGAAGACGTTTCGGGGAATGCGGTTGTTAAAACATCTCACTGACAAACCCCAGCGGTGGATAATCCCACATACGAGTAGTGAAAGATGGATGATAGCAGACTGTTTACAAAGTTAATAAATTCGATGGAACCATCGGTCGAGGATATGATTCAGAACACGGATTCAGTGAAAGAATTATGGAAGGTCCTCGCAGCTGCGTTTGATGAAAAGCGCGATTTCTCGCATATATGACTCGGTTGTCGGCATCTACCGAACTGATCAAGGAGACAAGTCACATAAGGATTACTTCCAAGCGTTTAAGGCCCTGACTGATGAGATGGGTCACGTGTTACCCTTGACGACGGATATCAGTGAGGCAAGAACTCAATGTCAGCAGTTCTATGTTATGGTGTATCTCGTCTTGCTTCGTCCTGATGCAGATTCTGCACAATCTTAGATTATTGTTGGGTCCGAGGTTAATTCTCTTATGGAAGCCTACTTTCGAGTCATACGGACAGCGGAAGTAGTTGGGATTGATACGAGTAACACACATGCTGATCGATCTGCCTTAAGTGCGGCTCGCGGTGGATTCTGTGGGGGTCGTGGCGGTAGATGTGGGGCCGCAATGCTGGTCGTGACGGTGGATGCGGTAATGGAGGTCGTGATGGAGGACGACAACGTACATGCTTCATTGTGGTCAACCTGTATATTTTCAGTAGCAGTGTCCCAAAGCTCCTACTGTCAATATTACAACGGATGCTCATGAAGATGAAGAGCGATCCTTGCAGATGACTGCAGAGACCTATACATGATTCGTTGAATTTCAAGCTCAACTACGTAGTGAAGCCTCTACATATGGATCCACAACTGAATGCTCAGCGGCATGTGTGATAAGACCAAAGCAATGGATGACAGATCCGGGTGCGTCTAATCACATGACAGGCGACACATGTATGCTGCGTGATTATGTATTTGTGGGTCGTGTGACAGATATTACTGTTGTGAATGGCAATTCTCTGAAAGTTCGTGGAAGAGGAAGTACCAGTCTTTCTCTCAACCTACCACTCACTTCAGTTTTACATACACCTGGAAACTCATTTAGTTTATTATTCATTAGCCGGATAACTAGTGACTTACACTGCTCAATAACATTCTTTCCTGATGGTTGTATTTTTCATGACCTGAAGACGGAAAAGACTATTGGTATGAGGCATGTGGCTGGAGACATATATGGTTGACTTGAATTCGTCTGTTGCCTGTGCCAGCGTGTCCCGCGACCCTTTTGAGTTGTACAGTCAGCTTGGTCATCCGCCTATCAAAGCTCTCCAGAAATTGTGTTCATCACTAGATCTTCGAGTTTCTCTTAATTATGAGTCGTGTAGTCTAGGTAAACATCATCGTACACCTTATTCAGTGAGTTTGGATAAAGTTGTTTCAACTCCCTTTGAATTAGTCCACTCTGATATATGGGGTTCATGTCCTGTTAAATCGGTGATGGGGTTCAAATATTTTGTGTCATTTGTTGATGTTTACTCACGAGTCACTTATGTCTGCTTAATGAAGAACTTTTCCGAATTATTTGATATCTCGTGTAATTTTTTTACGATAAGAAAAATCTAATTTGGGATTTCTTTTAAGTGTCTTCGGAGCAACAATAGTTGTGAGTATGTGTCTCGGGAGTTCTCTTTCCATCTTGCTAGACACTAAACTTTCCTTCCTTATACACCACAACAAAATGGTGTGGCACTGGCAGAACGTAAGAATCGCCATCTCTTGGAAACAACTCGAGCACTTATGTTTCATGCCAGTAAACCCATGAAATTTTGGTCGAATATTGTGCTTATGACTTGTTATCTGATTAATCGTATTTCATCTCGTGTCTTCAATTGGATCCACTCCTTTTTCTAGGTTACATCCCGATCGTATTCCATTTCCTCTACCTCTCAAGATTTTTGGGTGCTTATGTTACGCTCATGATACTCGCCCTACACTTCTAAATTGAATCCAAAGGCACTCAAGTGTATTTTCCTTGGGTATCCTAAGGATTATAAAGGGTATCGTTGTTTTTCCCAGACTTTTTTTTTTAAACACTTTCAATAGTTAGATAAGTTTGGTAGATCTTGATTTTTTTTCGATGTTGATGCCTCACACTTAACTCTTCCTACTTTCCATCTGGAACTCGTTTCTCTCTTTTAATTACTACTATCTCCTGATATTTTTGCAACTATATGGAGCTCGCAATTATGGAAAAATTGACGAATAACAAGCCATTTCTTTTATATCTTACATCACTCGCAATTCTGGCAACCCGTTTCTTGGCTTCTATTGTTGTGTTGTTATTGATCAAGCAACACCCCATATATCACGACATGCACCACCACCTCTAGAATCACCACCACCACCTCCTTCCTTGCTGGAATCAGCACAACACCTCAAGTTGTTTTCCTCTCACACTCTTAGATATCTGTGTGTGTGTGTGCACGCGTGCGCACGTGTGTGTGTGTGTGAATGGAAATAATAATAAGGAAGGAAGGAAGAAAGAAGTGGGAAAGAGAGTTTTCAGGAGAGGGGCTTAGCTCGTTCGGTGGAAGGATATGAATTGGGGGAGGAACACCCCCCCCCCCCCAACACACACACAAAGTTCAATTAATCTCAAGAGAAATGTGCACTTGCCTACGGATGGAAGATGCGACTGATATGGTGCCTAAGTTGCGTGCTCGTGTCAAGTCCTCCACTAGACCGGCTCAAATGAAAAAAAAAAATATGCAAGAATTATCCTAATCAATATTTATTAAAAAATTAAATGTACCCGTCTGGAATTATCCCAATCAAAAAAATTTACAAAAATTTAAATAATATGAAAAAAATTATCCCGAACCCAATCAAAATATGTAAGAATTATTCCAATCAGAACTTTTTTAAATTTAAATGATATAGTCGGAAATATCCCAATCAGAATTTTTTTTAAATATTTTAAAATAATATGAAAGATTATCTTAATCATGAATTTTTTTCCCATCTCATTTGGAATTATCCAATCAGGATTTTTTAAAATATTTAAATAATATTTAAGAATTATCCCAATTATTATTTTTTTAAAAATTAAAAATATGGTACTTTTCTTAGAAAGAGATGTGCCAACTCTTTTGGTGTCCCGTCTCGCTTTGTAAATTTTCTAAAAAAATCCTTCCTCTGCAATTGTTCAAAGATATATTCCCCTCCATGAATAACCACCTAGGGCCTCAAAAATACCAGGACCATTCCTGACCCACATGCATAACTAGCATGAACTATAAGAAGTCCATAAGCAAGGCTGGTACAAGCAAGTTGTGTAGCTTCAAACAAATCTATAAGCATATAGATATCAAAACTCTAGAAATATAGTTTATAAGTAAAGCAAATATCGTTATGTTGTGCATATTGTGAGACCCTCACAGTATCGGTATATGGATACGTATTGTATACTTTGTACTGTGTTTTATTCAAAATTGTAACTTTTTCTCTCAGACCGGATTACCGGCGGCATTCCGCGGCATACCGACAGAAAATCCGTCAGGCGGATGAAGTTTGACTTTTGAGATATTTGAGATAATTTCATGAATAGTGTTGGATGTTTTCTTTTATCCAATGGTTTCTTGGTTTTGTATTGAATGGATGAGATTGATTTAACTTGTGACTTGGATCGCTGACGTGGCGGATCGGACGGACACGATTAAATCACCTTTTCTATATATATGAAATTGTTTTCTCTCTTTTCCTTCTTCCTTCACTTCTTCATTTTCCTCTCCATTTTCCGCGGAAGCTAGGAGTTTGGTCTTGAGGCCTTAGAGTATGGTTTCTGAACCCCTCTCGGTGGTGGAGTTGAAGGTTTAGGCTGGGAGCTTGGCTTTAGGCAAGTACATCTTGCCAAAATACTGAACGACATAATTTTATTGCACTTTTCATTTTCCTTGATATTTTGTGATTAGAATTTCATGAAGCTTGCTTTGTTAAAATACGTTTCTCTAGTGATTTTCAACCTTGTACATATTTTCGAAAATGGTTTCAGCTTGGTTTTGACTTTTCCTGTAGAAACCCTGGTATTTACCCTGTTAGAAAACTCAACATCGGAAACGATAGCCGGTGTGACTACCATGAGACTTAGTTTATGTGCTACTTAAGACCCGTGCCTAGTTTCTATTTTGGTAGTTTCGAGTTTTGTGGATTCCGGACAAGTTTCGATTTTTTTCGTAAATAACTTGTACGGTATTTCTCAGAATTGATCTCTCAGATCTCAAAGTTGGTGAAATTGAATATCCTCATGCCGTTGGAAATTTGATCCTATACAATTTTGACTTTGAAAATCCAAATTCCGAGTTAGAACGGAATTTTTACAGCCCGAACAAGTCTCGAAAATATTCCATGTCCGGATTTCTGTGACCACTCGGACGATCCGAAGGTGATCCACGTCAGTCCGACGGATGATCCGATTTGTGGCCCACAAACTTGTTGTGACCAATCGGATGATCCGCATCAGTCCAACGGATGATCTGAGTTATGGCACATTACTTGTTGTGACCAATCGGATGATCCGACGGCGATCCGCGGCGGTCCGACGGATGATCCGAATTGTGGCCCATTACTTGCTGTGACGGATCGGATGATCCGACGGTGATCCGAGGAGATCCGTCGGATAATCCGAATGACCCTGTTTTTACATGTCTTTTTTGTTATTCTTTCGTCTGTGATACTTTCTTGACGTGACCCGGCACATGTATATGCTTTCCCTGTGTTACTTCTCGGCTCAACCTGTTTATTTTATTGACATGCCCATTGTACCGTCCCGACTTTATGTATAGTTTGGGACACCTACCATTATACCCTGTCATGTACTTGCCTGATAGTGACTCGTCGAGGTACACTCCTGCTACTTGACTTGACATATGTATAGTTTTGGGGCCACCTACCCATTATACACCTGTCGTGTATATCTTTGGGGACACCTACCCATTATACATCTGTCCAGACTTGTCTTGTACTTGCCTGATAGTGACCCGTAGTGGTACACTCCTGATTTCTTGACTGTTATATTGACTGTTGTGGCTTGTTATAGTGCACGTTCGTCTTTGCTATAATCGTATGGTTGTATTCCTGTTAAGTCTTGTGATTGTGCTTGTCAATTCGTTGTCTTGTCTAGTTCATCCATGCGGGGAGCATCATGTCTAGGAAGGATTCTGCGGAATGCTACACTCGGAATCCTAAACTAAAATGTTAAGGATTAATAACTAACAAGAATAATTAGAGCATTGAAAAAAGATTTCCTGGACGCATGCAGTCCCATGCCCCGACAATCTACTGCCTGATGGACTTGTGGTATACCGTCGAGTAGTGAACATTTTCAGCTCACCGTCGTGTGGGACATATTGCATTGACTTACTCAGGTTCACCTTTGCGTGACTTGGATTTAGGTGCACATCTCTTCTGGGGGTGGTGTATCCACTATTATTTACTTTACTGTCGTCCGACGTTTGGGTAGCTTGGACAGTCTGCAGGGCATGCGACCGTATGGAAATCCTAAATTGTATTTGTTAGTAATTATGACTTGTGATAACCCTAGTTAGCTAATGTAGTAAGTCATACTTCTTGCTTGGTCGTGATTGATGGATGGAGTCTATTTCTTGCCGTGTCTTATATTGTCTTGCTTGCCTGATGGTGACCCGGCGTAGTACACTCATGTCTATTTTCTTGTGCGCTATTTACCTTATATGCATTGTTCCTTACATATTCCCCCTTGCATGCTTCCATTACTGTACTAGTTCTTTTCTCGTTACTTTTTATCTTCCAGTTTACTTATATGCTTATGTTTGCTTTGCATGATCCCGTATATGTTCACCTTGCATGATCCCGTACATGTTCTCGTCCAGTTTTCTTTACATGTTTCTTGTTTTATTTTCTCGTTTCCCAATGCACTTTATATTATACATGGTGGTTATATGTTGCTTAGGATATTGTAGTTTTATGTTATATTGCTGGTTTTTAGTTTTTAGTTTGGCCTCCTTTATGGTACTTGCTATTTGGGGTCTGATCCCACTGGTTTTGCTTGGCCAGATCCGGTAGCAGAGCCAGAGGATCTTCCGTTTCTTCCCGAGGATGGTGACCACGCGGAGCACCAGACCAATTGAGTGGGTTCTATTCTTGTTCTCCCACTTATTGTACATATTCTTTTGTGGCGATTTGTCCCGAGCACCTGTTAGATCTTATTTTGGACTTGTTATATCGCCTACTGGGCATGACATAATTAGCATATTCTAGACTATAGCTAGAGTTGATCATGTATGACTAATTCTCTTGCTAGTTCTTCATTTTATATTACTAGTTTCATGATCAGCTATGTACATATGGTTTGGGACGCTTTACTATTTTGCTTATGATGATCATATTTTCTTGTACATTGTGATTTACTGCTTGTGATTGAGACACTAGGATTGCTTGACCAAGGTTGACTGATGGCTTATAGTATTAACCCTCAATGTCTATTCATAGCCGTGACCGTATCTCGGGATACTGGAGTACTCTGATATACGTAGCTGGCTTTGCCAGCCCCCGCTCTCCAGTATTCTGGGCTGGGGCCTAACACATATACATAAGATGTACTTATTGCTAGAGTTTCTACTGACGGACTAATATTGTTGTATGAGAGAAGGTGAATATAGAAACGAAGAATTCCATTCAGACGGATCTCGAGTCTATCAGTGGCCAAAGTTATTTGTGCTCTTGCACTCCAACGTCAAAAATACCCTAATCAACCTAGCACGTGAACCTAGAATTTTCAAACATAGTGCTCAACTCAACAACTCCAGTCTCCGACTATGGCTCACTGCCTTGTCTTCTCGGTCATCTTGCTTGCCATCTCTGCGTAGAGATTCATCGGACAAGAAGACTCCAAAGATGTTCTTACATTGGTGCAGAAGGGAGGAGAGATTCTACAGCTGATGAAATAGAAAAAAGAGATGGATGGTAACATCATTAATGTGGTTTCCTGATTTTCCCAGCCATAAGATAGCTCTCAATAAGGGCTCTTACTAATTAGATTATCAAGTGTAGTTTAGGGATATAAATTTTATAGGATTTAATAGGTGACACTAAGCGATTTTGGCTGTGGCAAGAGCCTCACCCTTTGAGCTATTGTTCACAAACAATGCATATTGTGGCATGCAACTTTCTAATATTTTGTTCACAAATAATGCAGATTGTGGCATACAATGTTCTTCCTAATATTTTATGTCTCTTCAAAAACCTTTTGGTACCCCCCATCAACCCTCTAAAACACCCTAACTAAATCCAACAATTTACCTCCTACTCAGTCAAACCTATCGGTTTGCCAACTAATTAATTCTTTGGTAGAGGGAACAGAACCATGTGTACTTGGACAAAAGTTAAAAGCATGGAGAAGAAAACTCTGGTGGCCTCCTGTGAGGTTGCAAAAGGTGAACATGTGATATAAGGTCACCAGATACTTCAAACAGCCCATCAACTTGAAAAAACAGTGATTATGGATCTGTCTATGCATTTTACCAGGTGAGACAAGGTTCAATCTTACTCAAAGAAAACAAAGTTTCAAATACATAAAGATCCCAAATGCATAAGTAATTTTGCAGTCGCAGACATGATCAATTGAGCTTTGCCACTATAAGAAAATACATGCTGACCTAGGAACGATGGACACTCCAAAAACCAGTGATGTGTCCCTAACGTGTCGTGTTGCACATGTAGCAGACGCGACAAAGATTCCAAAACAGACTAGAACACACCAAAACAGGTGGATGTACATGTTGCAGTGTCTGCAATTTGCCGTGTCATATTCTTGTCAGTGCAACCAAGAAGCTGATAAAATATATTTCACATAGTTTTTGCCAGAATAACGCAAATGTGGACTCGATGCATCATAGGAGTTAGGTTATATGATCATTAAGTAATCCCTTGAAGGCCACACAACTGGCAAATAGATGAAATGGTTATCTTATCATAAAGAAAAGAGCTTATTCATCAGTCCTGAATTTTTAACCAAAATGGGGTTCGACTATATTTCAATTTGAGAAGGAACAACGAGAGCTCCATTAAATTCTTATTACTAGACCAAAATCAACCCTCTATTGAAAGAGACCAACTTTCAAGCTAATGCGAAATTAGCCAATAAAGGGGCCTCCAACAAAACCTTGTTGCAACAGTGCACGACTAGAAAGAACTAAGCCCATTTGTTATGCAGTTTAGCCTCAAGCAAAGAGAGTAAATCACAGTAATTTATACATGCTTTGAAAATTTTCCCATGATAATTGTCAAACAATGTTGCCTTACTTAAGGTCATGCAACCAAAAGGCAAGATTGTAAACGAGGAATTTTGATATCAAAGAACTGTTTTAAAAAATAATTGGAATCTTAATACAACCTTTTCAATATGAAGCTTAAAAAATAAATATAGTAAATTAGCAAATCAAAAATATTTAGGTAAATTCCTCAAGGGTGAATCATGCCTTTATAGTGTCAATTACCAATGACAGAACGATATTAAACATAGAAAATTAGAAAATAAGAAAGAAATATGGATTTATATAAAAGTTCGATTTGTAAGTCAAACAATGCATATCTACAAATGAAGGTAACGAGAGAAAAGGGTTATAGAAGTTGATTATTAGAGACAAAGGCAAATCAAACAGGCTTCTCTCAATTTGCAGTATCGGTATCGGACCATTCCTATGAGTATCGGGATCGACAATATCAGCGGTTTCTGATCGAAGTATCGAATTTTTTGGTATCGAAAAAAATAATTATTAATAAATTATTAACATTTTAGAAAGTATATTTTATACATGTAGGCATAATTTTAAGTATTTTCATTATTGTTTCCTAGTGGTTTTGAAATTGAATGAAATAGTAGTCACCCTTGCCAATTGATTTACATGCGATAGATAAGTTTTTTTTTAACATGCTTTTACAATCTTACTATGTTTTTACACCCTTGTTGATTAGACTTTTTTGTTCAATTTTCTTTGCCGAATTAACCGAAAAAGAGACCCCTAATGTCGGCATAGGTCAGTATCGGATATCGGTCGGTATCGGATTGGGACATGTCAAACCGTATCGGTATCGGCCCTATCGGATCGGTATCGGCCGATACTGCAAACTATGCTACAAACTACAAAAAACCTTCCTCCCAAATTTTCGTGATTGGCTATATGAATCATTTTCTTCCATTCAACTCTCTTCGGGACCATGTCCTATGTTACGTTAGCAAAAACCAAAATACTTTCTTACAGACTCGATCAAAGTTTGTTAGGCCGACCCCTAATTGTAAGGGCTCCTTTGATTAATATATTATCTCTCATATTCAGTGCATCTATTAGTCCATGTTGCACATGTTCAAATCACCTGAGACGACTTTCTCATCTTATCCTCAACTAGCTTCGCCTCCAACTTTCCACAAACACACTCATTTCTTATCCTATCTTTCAATAAGCTGCCACATCAAACATCTCTTGCTAAAGACTTGTAAATAAAATCGATAAGCACACAATTGCTTTTTCAACCCAAAATCCAGGTCACAAGCAATCATCTATGTCAAAACACACACACATAATGATCATAAACTCTTCCTAATTTCCAATTGTTCTTCTTTTATGATTAAAAGTCCTCTTCAAAATATTAGTTAACACGTGAACAATAATATATCGATAATATACTACAAAAATATCAAATTTCCATGTTACTTTCTACTCAAACTTTATATATCAAATGAAGGGATCAAGCTGTTCTCACCTTGGGGCCATCGCGACAGAATGGACTCCTTGAGAGATCCAACGGTGGTGGAAGGATCGTACTTGCTCGGCCCGATGTCGGTGCCATCAAAGAGCCTGAACTTGACGTCGACCAGATCATCCTCCGCCATCTAACAAAACCCCTCCCAACAAAAGAACGCAAATTGAAGTAGTACTCAACTACCAATCCCACTCCCACTCCCACTCCCACCCAAGAATTCCACAGTAAGAACCCACAATCACTCAAAAGCAAGATCAAATTTCGCGGCTTTTCCCCCAAATCTACACAAATTCATCAGGAAATCGACCTCAAACTCCTCTCAGAACAAGAAAATATCGTAAAGATTGGATTTTTTTTTTTTTATGGGTTGGAGAGCGTAAAGATTGGATTTTTACGGCTTGAAGAGGATAAAGACTGGACTTTATGGATTGGAAGAGGAATCCTACTAGGAATTTTCCCAACTCTGTCGAATTTTGGAGAGAGAGGGAGAAGAGAAGACCAGAGGTGGTGTTCTACACAAATTCATCAGGAAATCGACCGCAAACTCCTCTCAGAACAAGAAAATGTCGTAAAGATTGGATTTTTTATGGGTTGGAGAGCGTAAAGATTGGATTTTTACGGCTTGAAGAGGATAAAGACTGGACTTTATGGATTGGAAGAGGAATCCAGCAAGGAATTTTCCCAACTCTGTCGAATTTTGGAGAGGGAGGGAGAAGAGAAGAACAGAGGTGGTGTATTTCTTTTTCTTTTTCTTTTTCTTTTTCTTTTTTTTCTGTAGCAAAATTAAATTATATTAAATTTATGTAAACGAAATAAGTTTATCTAAATTAAAAATAAAGACACAGTCCGCCAACTCAGTTGGCGGAGAACAGACCGCAGCCGACACGTGGTCAGCAAAAAGCAAACGTGGACCCCAACCTGGGCCCACTACCCAAAATCTGCCAACTTAGTTTGCCGATTTTGTGTTTGTACAAAATCGGCTAACTAAGTTGGCGGATTTTGGCAGTGGGGTCCGCGGGTTGGGTTGGATTGGGTTGGGTTGGGGTGGTTTGGTTTGGTTTGGTTTGGTTTGTTGGTTTGTTTAGATTTGGTTTGTTTAAAGAGTTTTTTTTAATTAGTTATGTTTTGGTTTTTTTTATTTAGTTTTTTCTATTTAGTTTTGTTTTGGATTTTGATTTTTTTATTTAGTTTTTTTGATTTAGTTTAGTTTTGGAATTTGGTTTAAGAAAATTTATTTTAATCCAATATAATTTAAATTAATTAATTGTAAAGAAAAAATTAAAAAAAACGGTTTGGTTTTTTTAGAAAATTGTAAAGAAAATTTTCTTTTTGCAATGTTTGATAAAAAAAAAACTAAATAAAGAAGAAAAAAAAAAAAAAACTGGTATTTTTTTTGTCCTCTAAATGGTGTTTCATCAACGTTCTCAGAATCGAATCAAACTTGAGTCACAAGACCAGCGTAACGCTGCAAATCCGATGACGCAAATTTCGTTGCAAAATGACAAGCACACACGAAGTTATGACAAGTGTCGGAACAGGCTGATACGATATTTTTCGACGGGTACGCGTTGATTCCGGTGTGCACGCACATCCAAATCAAGTTTCGCCAAATCTCACACGTCATCTTTGACGATACGCGCCTTTCGTGTAATCCACACGCAACGAAGTCGCCTCGTTTGGCATGACGCACCCTGTATCAAAAATTTTTGGAGTTTTGAAAATAGATTTTTCTTGATTTTGGAAGTTGATTTTACAGAAAATAAAAATAAACTAAAAGATGAGTTTTAAACTTGGTTATATTTTCTAAAAGTCTATTCAAGTGGATTTGTAAAACATTAATCGAGTTGGTAGAAAACTGGACGTGAACAAGGGTAGTTGGACTGAAATATGACAGTTTTAAAAAATGGATTTTCGTCCAACTTTCGATTCTCTCTTAAAATAATCCGTTTAAAATTAAAATACTTAAAGGGGATTAAAAAGGGTAAGGTTGTGAACATACCAGCGAAGAAAAGATTAGAATTTGGTAGAGTGATGGAGGAAAAACGTCACCGCAAAGTCGGGGTCGGAGGATGTCACGCGCGCAAAATCAAAATCAAACCAAACCAAACCAAAATCCAAATTTCAAACTGTCACGCCCCAGTCCCAAAATGCCGAGGGACTTGATGCGCGGCAATGGCCAGCAGCACGCACCGATGGACAACCCAATTTAATGGATCCATCAGGGCATGCTTAAGCTGTAGTCTAACAGTAAATAGAACAATTGTTACAGGTCACAGTCTATACTAATCTCATCCACAACAGATAATCATAGATTAAATGCCAGAAATAATGCAATAGAATAAATAAGCAAATCTCAAATAAGTGTCTCGGAGAACAATCCGAGAATATGTCTGGTACATCGAATGCAAATAGACAGGAAATAAATTAACTAAAAATATAAATACTGAGTATATGAAGCCGGTACTCAGGAGAAGTCTTCTGCCACGATCTCGTCCTCGGGTTCCTGTTCTGTTCCAAGAAGTGCTCCTGTTCCGTACACCTCGGGGTAGATCTCTTCGGCTATACCTGGGGACATAGTCCATTCCAGGTCCTCAGGAGACATAACAAGGTACAGAAAATACAAGCCAAAATAAATGCAGTGCAGCAATAAATGAATCAATAGGGTAACTATATAATCAGCTAAGTGATATGCAAGTGAGAGTTTTAGTCATACTCGGGCTGAGACTACTACAGGATCAGTGTCGAAGAAACCATAGCAGTATTCTCTCGAAGGGTGTGGTGGCCCATGCAGGTCGAGAATATATTGTCGCGGTTACGTAACTGTACCGAACAAGCCTGCGTATAGGAATAGAGAATAAGGATCTCATCCACGCTTGATTGAAATTCATCCTTCCTATTTAATACTTGCATCCTGTTTGATTCCTGAACTTTTTCTAATCGTTTCGTACATCAACTGCAGAGAGATGGATTTGCAGAATGGATGTACTGCCGCCGATGGCGACGCAACTTCTGGAGTCAATGGTCAGACTCAAGGAGGGACCCCAAAGATTCCTAGGCTTCCGGGGCCAGATGGACAGACTCACACCCCAGTTCCATCTGATCTTCCCGCTTCACCTATTGGGAACCCTCCACCTGCCCCAGTACCGCAAGATGGCCAAGCGCAGATGTTCCAATTCTTTCAGATGATGATACAGGAACAGAGGCAGCAGGCAGCCGAGCAGAGGCAGTAGGCAGTCGAGCAGAGACAAGAATTTTTGGCAGCACTGGAGAGGATGGCTGCACATGCTACTGTACCAGCCCAAGCACTAGCTCCAGTACCTCGAGCTAGGGTTGGATCAGTAAATGATTTTGTTCAGATTGGTGCAAGGCAATACAAGGGCACTGAGAGCCCGGAGGAGACTACCAACTGGATCACTCACACGCAGAAGCTATTGGAGGCATCGCAGTTACCTACGGACCTATGGATGACGGGTGTACGGACGCTTCTAGATGGTAATGCTCATCACTGGTGGGAATCCATGGAGCGCCAGTTGGGTACTTACCAGACTTGGGAGCAGTTCTTGGAGTGCTTTGAGGGAAAGTACTTCCCGGACACTGTCAGGGACACCTTGTATGATCAGTTTCTTCACTTAAAGCAGGGGAACCGAACCGTGGACGAGTATGATGCCGAGTTTAGTCGACTCAGCAAATATGGCGCTACATTGATACCAAATGACTTGGCTAAGGCTAAGAGATTTCATCGAGGACTGAACCAGGAGCTACAACATTATACAAGCTCGCAGTCTCGAGTCTCTTACGCTGAACTACTGACAGAGGCCAGATTTCAGGAAACCATTAGCAGAGGAAATGGAGGTCAGCTGCGGACACAACAAGGATCAGCAAGGATACAGCAGGGACCAGCCAGGACACAACAGGGAGGACCTATCAGACGTCCCTTGGCACAGCAGCATCAGCAACACAGAGCCGGACCGTACCCGATTCCAGAGAAGCCCTACTGCAATTATTGTGGGAGGAACGAACATGTATCGAGAGATTGTCGGACTCGCTTGGGTCAGTGTATGAGATGTGGCTCCGGGCAGTACATGGCGAGAGACTGCCCAATGCAGACATCGACACTTCCACCGCCAGTTCAGAGATTAGCGCTTCCAGCACCGAAGCCAACCCAGCAGATGACTGGACCGGGAGCACCTAGACCCCCAGCAGCAGGAGGATTTCAGAGAGGACCACCGCTACCTACTCAGGAGGAGCAGTATATGAGGACCGGACATGGACAGCCGCAGAGGAACGGGCGAGCTTTTGCATTGGAGGTAGATGACCTGGATCATGAGGTGGATGTCATAGCAGGTATTACCCTTGCTTTTACTTTTCCTGCTGTGACATTATTTGATACAGGAGCCACCCACTCATTCATATCATCTAGTTTTATTGCCAAACACAATATTGCTTCTACACCTTTATCTAGTTGTGTTAGAATTCTTACCGGAGGAGGAGTTGTACCAGTTAGTCGAGTTTGTAGATCGGGCCCTATAGTGATACGTGGCAGAGAAATGAACTCCCAACTCTTAGTCCTTCATATGCCATCTTTTGATATTGTGCTTGGAATGGACTGGCTGAGCAAGAACCACGCTTTCTTTGATTGCTTTGGAGGAAGCATTCTTTTTAAGGTACCAAGCCAGCCTGAACTTGAGTTTGCCCGAGGATCCACAGAAATCCTTGATGGTATGCAGCTCGCAATGGACGATGTTGTCTATCACCCTATTATTTCAGAATTTCTAGACGTCTTTCCAGAGGATTTGCCAGGACTACCCCCAGACAGAGACGTAGAGTTTTCAATTGAACTAGCACCCGGAGCAGCACCTATAGCATCGCATGTTTACAGACTGGCGAAGAAGGAGATGGACGAGCTGAAGGCACAGTTAAAAGAGCTAGAGAAGAAAGGTTTCATCCGACCGAGTGCATCACCCTGGGGAGCACCAGTGTTGTTTGTACCCAAGAAGGATGGGTCAGTGCGTATGTGCATTGACTACAGAGCCTTGAATGCAGTGACAGTGAAGAACAAATATCCATTGCCACGCATTGATGACCTGTTTGATCAACTCAGTGGAGCTAAGGTATTCTCGAAGATAGATTTGAGATCGGGATATCACCAAGTGAAGGTACGGAAGCAGGACATTCCGAAGACCGCATTCATAACAAGATATGGACACTACGAGTTTTTGGTCATGCCATTTGGATTGACCAATGCTCCAGCGATCTTCATGGACTTGATGAATCGAGTCTTCCACCAGTACTTGGACCAGTTCGTGGTCGTCTTCATAGATGATATACTTGTCTATTCGAAGAGCCACGAGGAGCACGAGGAGCACCTGCGGATTGTTCTAGAGACTTTGAGGAGAGAGCAGTTATATGCTAAAGTCAGCAAATGTGAGTTCTTCTTGGACAGAGTTTCATTTCTTGGACATGTTGTTACAGGAGATGGTATTTCTGTTGATCCAGAGAAGATCTCAGCAGTTGAGACATGGCCTGTTCCTAAATCAGCAGCAGAGGTGAGAAGTTTCCTTGGACTTGCAGGATATTACCGACGGTTCGTGGAAAACTTCTCAAGGATAGCGGCACCTATGACTCGTCTGACTTGTAAAGATCAAGAATTTATATGGACCGACGAGTGTCAAGCAGCCTTTGAAGAGTTGAAAAAGCGACTGACTACAGCACCAGTATTGACGATTCCGTCAGGATCAGGAGGTTACGTGATCTACAGTGACGCATCAGGAAAGGGCTTAGGATGCGTATTGATGCAGCATGGCAAGGTGATTGCATATGCATCTAGGCAGTTACGAGTGCATGAGAAGAATTATCCAACTCATGACTTGGAACTTGCAGCCGTTGTATTTGCTCTGAAGCTATGGAGACATTACTTATATGGGGAACGAGTAGAAATCTATACAGACCACAAAAGCCTCAAGTACGTCTTCACGTAGAAGGAGTTAAATATGAGGCAACGTCGATGGCTCGAGTTGATGAAAGATTTCGAGATAGAGCTACATTATCATCCAGGCAAGGCTAACGTGGTAGCAGACGCGTTAAGCCGGAAGCCAGCAGCTTACTTCTTGACAGCACAGAGGGAACTATTGGAAGACTTGCAAGAGCTTGGCATTGAAGTGATACTACCCGGAGCAGATGGGACACTAGCCAACTTGCAAGTACAATCATCATTGGTAGAGAGGATTAAGGCAGCTTTGCCTACAGATGCCAGATTCAGGAGACTAAAGGAAAGGACAGAGGCCGGAGAGCAGACCGGATTGCGCATTCATGAGGATGGGACATTACGATGTGGTGATCGTCTTTATGTTCCAAATGGAGAGATTCGACAGGAGCTGATGGCAGAGGCTCATAGTTCGATCTATTCTATTCATCCTGGAGGCACCATGATGTATCGTGACTTACGACAGCACTTTTGGTGGCATGGGATGAAGAGAGAGAGATAGCTCACTTTGTAGCTAAATGTCTGGTATGTCAACAAGTGAAGGCGGAGCACCAGAGGACAGCAGGATTATTGCAACCACTTCCGATTTCAGAGTGGAAGTGGGAGCACATCACTATGGACTTCGTCACGGGTTTTCCCAAGAGTCCAAGTGGGAGAGATGCAGTGTGGGTAATAGTGGACCGACTCACCAAGTCAGCCCATTTTATACCTTTTAGAGTGGGTCATTCTACAGAAGCTTTAGCTGACTTATATATGAGGCAGATCGTGAGATTGCACGGCATACCAGTCAGTATTGTATCGGACAGAGATTCGCGCTTCACATCGCACTTTTGGAGGAGCATGCAAGAGAGTCTTGGTACTCGTCTGAAGTTCAGTACATCTTACCACCCGCAGACAGATGGGCAGTCGGAGCGTACTATTCAGACCTTGGAGGACATGTTGAGGGCTTGCATGTTAGACTTCGGAGGATCATGGGAGGACCACCTACATCTTGTAGAGTTTTCTTACAACAATAGCTATCAAGCGAGTATCCAGATGGCTCCGTTTGAAGCATTGTATGGAAGAAAATATAGGTCTCCTGTGTGTTGGAGTGACGTGGGGGAACGTCAGATTCTGGGACCCGAGTTGGTGGTCAACACCATAGAGACAGTCAAGAAGATTCAGGGACACTTGCGAGCAGCGCAAGACAGGCAGAAGCAGTGGGCAGACCTTTATCGTTGTCCCTTGGAGTTCAAAGAGGGCGATCACGTCTTCTTGAGGATATCACCGACCAGAGGCACCATCCGATTCGGAGGGCGCGGCAAGTTGAGTCCAAGGTATATTGGGCCATTTGACGTGCTCGAGAGAATTGGAGAGGTGGCATATCGACTTGCGCTACCACCTTCACTGGAGGGAGTACATGACGTATTCCATGTGTCGCAGCTCAGGCGATATGTGGCAGACAGCAGTCATGTTCTCGACCATTCAGAGATCACCATTGGGCCGAGCTTGTCATACCAAGAGCAACCCGTGGGAATCCTTGATCGTCGAGAGAAGGTATTGAGGAACCAGTCTATTTCCTTGGTTCGCGTAGCATGGAGACATCGTGCGCCAGGAGAATCAACTTGGGAGCGCGAGGACGACATGCGCAAGCGTTTTCCGAACCTATTCGCAGACCAAGGTATGAATTTACATTGTTAATTTATATCTTATACCATCCTTGCATTCTATCGTGGCTTAATTTTAATTTCGAGGACAAAATTTTTACAAGTTGGGTAGAATGTAAAATCCCCTTCCTAGAAAATCGTATATACCTTTTATTTATTTAACTATTAATTAAATTATAGTAATTAGGTCTAAATAGGAGAAACATATTTTTAATAATTTTTATGTTAGGTGTTCGGGCACTTAGATGACTTGTGGGACCATCAGAATTTTTTCGGAATTTATTCCATGTAGGAGACCCCTTAAGCTGTTGCTAGCCTAACGATGTGCAATACTCTAATATATAAATTTTCTTATGAGTATATATATATATATATATATAGGTATATACAAATATATATATATATATATATGTATATATATTTTATAAAGAAAGAAAGGAAAAAGAAAAGAATTAAATAAGTATAATAATATAATAATAATATTAATATTAATAAGTTACTTAGTATACTTAAACCCTTTTTATTTACTTTGCTTTAGACCTTAAGCTACTACTAAGTATTCACAACTTAGCAAATGTCCAGACCTCCCTAGCAAAACTTTTAACCATTCAGCGCCCAAGTCCCCGCCCACATTAACCCGCAGCCATTTGTTTCACCCTTCAGCCTCTTCATCCAGCGGTTCCAACCCGCGGACCCCTTAATCCACCCTCTCTCTCTCTCTTAATATATAATATATATATATAATAAGCTCTCTAAAACCCTAACCTAGAAACTCCAGACTTCCTCTTCCCATCTAGAGCCGTCACCACAGCCAGAGAAGCCCCCAAGCCATCCAACCATCCCGTTGACGCCGACATCGCGAACTGCAGTCTCCCACTCGAGGCACCTTCGCTCCGGCGTGATTTTTCGTTGACTCGCTCGACCAAACGTTGTTCCGTTTTCATAGGTATGATCTTCCCTCAACCCTCTCCAATATTTGTTTTATAGTCAACCTCGGAAAACGTGTGCCCCTAGGTGCAAAATAGCGCCCAAGTTGGCCGGACTTACCCAATTCTGAAATCGCAGAATTCCAGAATGACCACCCGTATTGTCGAGTTCGTATCTCCCACCACAGAGATCCGAATTCGATGATTCTTTTTGATACCTGTAGATTGCATGACCTAGTTTATTTTCTGTATAATAACTTTGTGCTATTAGTTGCTGTGGACAAAATTGTAGTCGTCACAAAACTGCGCGCACCCACTTTTTCTGGTTTTCCAAAAGTTGGAGATCGGAGCGCGCCCCGCCAAACGGGACCGCCCCGCCGTGTGCCAAGTGTACCGAATGGTGCACGCAGCATAACGGGACACGTGAAAATTCGTGGAGACTGATTCGGACGCGTGTGCGCGCCGAAATCAGACCGTATCCGCGGACACACACCGTATCGCAATTTTTTGTGGAACTCGCACGTATTTTGTGCACGCTTGTCAGATTGCGACAAAACTTGCGCCACTGGACTCGTGGTAACGCGCTGGTCCTGTGACCCAATTTTCACGCATTTCTGAGACGGTTGACCAGATCGCCAATTGGCGGACCCCACAGTTGACTTTTTGGACAAAATAGTGTTCGGCTCATCGGAATCCACATTTGGACATACCGTTGGGTTCGTATTGACATTTAGAGTTGTTTGACCCATAGTTTGTCCCATTTAGAGACTGTTACCCTCGGCACGTTTTTCGGTGTAAAGTGGGCCACACGTGGACCCCACTTTTGCCCGAAATTACCGTTTTGCCCCTATGTCCAAATTGGACGAAAGGGATGTACTTTTTAGCTATTTTGCTCATTCCGGAAACGTTGTTGATATTTATTTCAGCATCCGGAGATGTTTGTTCGGAGTCCTTAGTTCCAGGTTCAGTGTCCTTGACATTTGGGCGCGTACACTTTACAGATTTCTTGCCAGGCAAGTATACCTTGCCATTGTACTGTATTTACATTCCATATGAGGCATGCATATTTATTTCCTGTTTATTTAATTCATTTATTTTAACTGCTATATAAACTGTGCGTCCAAGGAAACTTGGAGGCAACGACGGTGTCGTCGTACTATGTTTTTATTTTATGTATATGCATTGGACCTACTTTATGAGACTACCCCATCTTCATGAGGCATTTATGTTTCATTGCCATGACACTATTCTTACACGAGTGTGAGTCACATGTAGGACACGGACTTGCGTACTCGGCTGGCCACTGGTACGTATAGGTCGTGCGACGGATAGGGATAACTGCCAATAGAAACTTTGCATGCTAGTAGACCTGGCGGTTATTAGAGGTTTATCGTGTCATGGACATGACATGCTTAGAGCATTGGGTGGGGAGAACAACAAGTACCGCATTTGAGCTCCTTTGCACTTTTATCTATTGTGCGCCCGGATTCTCCGCCGGAGATACGGGTGGTGATGACCACTATATATTATATTATTATCAGGCGGGCCTCCGGCGTTCGAAAGTCGTCGTGCCTTTGTAGGCCCCTGGATCTCCAATAGAGAACCATGCCAAATCCCAGGTTTTCAGCCAGATAGCTCACTTGTGGGGAAAGGTGTTCTTAACTGTAAGCCCCTGATTTTTCAAAAATATTAAAATTGGGATTTTTCACAATTTTCTGGAATTTTCTGGGAATTTTCTGTAATTAAAATCAGGGTTTTGAATTATTGCATAATTTTTAATTGATAATAAATAATATTAAAATATTATGAAAATAATATTTTTGGGTGTAAAATGGAAAACTGGACTTAGGGTAATTTTTCTGGAATTTATTGGACCTCAGACCTATTTTTAAATCACCTAAAACTATTTATTTAATTTATTAATTATTATTAATTACTATTATTATTATTATTATTATTATTATTTAACATTTTCTATTTTTCCGGCCCAGCCCAACCGCTCGGCCCGGCCCAGCCCCACGGCCCGTCACCCCTAACGGGTCGGGTCGGGTCCGCTTGAACCCGACCCGCCCGGACCCCGACCCGTTCTTCCCCCAGCCCACTCCCCCGCGCGTTCCGCGCCGGCGCCCGCTTCCTCCGCCGCCACGCCCGGCCACGCGGCGCCCCGCCCGGCCCCGCAGCCCCGCACCCCGGGGCCACGACCTCCCCTCCTCCGCTTCTCCCTCCGCCTAAGCCGGCCACCCCAGCCCCCTTCTTCCCCTTTAAACCCCCCCCCCGATCGACCTCCGCCACCGCCGCTCTCCTCCCGCCGCTGCCCTGCGCCACCGACGACCCGCACCGACACCACCGCCTCCCGCCCTTGCCGGCGACCACCCTCCCTCTTCCTCCTCCTTCTTCCCTCTCCGCGGCGGCCCACAGCCGGAGCAGCAAACAGCAGCAGCCGCAGCTAGCCGCAGCCACCGCCGCCCTCCGCCGCGTGCCCCCGAGCCTCGGCCGTCCCCTCCTCGGTCGCCTCCGGTCTCCCCACCGCCGTGCCGACCACCGGAGCCGCCGCAGCTCCGAAAACCCTAACCCTAATTCTGCTGGTTTTGTGTCGACGCGTGTCGGACACGTGTCGGACACGAATCAGATTCCGGGTTTTCCAGCCCAGTTCAGGTGCGTGTATCTTTCGCCTCGTAGCTCCGTTTTCAATTCTGCAAATTGCGTTGTGAAGCCTGTATGACCCTCTCGGTGTCCGGACAAACTGTTCGGGGCATCGCGTCCTGTGGTGATCGCACACCGCGATCCAAAAACAGGAAAAACCAGACCCTGTTTTACCCCGAAACCGAGTACGTCCCGCCAAACGGGACGACTTGGTCGCGTGCGGTCTTCACAGATACGTCCGCATCATCGACACGGACGTGTGAGTCTTCGTGGAAGCTGATTCGGGTGTGCGTGCACACCGGAATCAACGCGTATCCGCGGACATCACCCCGTATCCGGCTTTTCTGCAATTCACCCTAACTTTGTGCACACTCGTCAGATCGAGACGAAACTTGCGCCATCGGACTCGTAGCGATACGCTGGTCCTGTGGGTCAAGTTCGGTTCGATTCTGAGAACGTTGACGAAATCGCGTGTCGTGGGCCCCACAGGCCCCGCTCGACGGGCGATTTTGTGTTCGGCTCATCGGAATCCAAATCTGGAAGTTCCGTTGGGTTCGTATCAGCGGTCCTGACCTGTTGACACTAAGTTTGGTGAATTTGGAGACTTTTTGACCCGGACACGTTTTTCGGTGCAAAGCGGGCCCAACGGCGGACCCCGTTTTGACCCGAAACTGCCGTTTTTGCCCTTGTCTCCAAATTGGACCCAAGGACAGGCGTTTCTAGCTATTTGACATCTTCTGAGCGTGATGGTAATGTCTATTTCAGCTTTTGGACTCATCTCTGGACTTTCCCCCCCCCCCCCCAAGAACCTAACTAATCAGATCCAAACAACAGGCAAGTACCTGCACTTCAAGTTAATCTTTATATTATGATAATTAATTCCCTGCTCTACTAGTAACCTTGATGATTACACGTAGTGTTAGAATACTGTATTTCATGTCTTGAATACGGGATTTCATGCCTTGCTTTCGTGTCGGGTGGGAGAATACTAGGAGGCATGTAGTTTACCCTTCCCCAGGTCCAGATACTAGCTGTTGGTACGCGACTGCACCATCAGCCTTATACTTGATTGTTCCAGACACTAGTCGTCTATGACGGCCTTATTAGCCTTATAAACCCCTACATGCCAACTATGTATTCTAAAACAAACAAGTTCACACAGATAGTCTCTAGTCTTGTTACATTTCTTGCTGACAGTTGTAGTTTTATTTTCTGTCTCATTTATTCCCTGCTTTCTCATATTCTTGTTTATAGCTTTAAAACTCTGAAATATTGATGTTTCCTTTAAGTAATGTTCTCAATATGATACTCAATTTAATTGTCATAATTATTTAGTTTAATCTTGTTGTGCACTGTGTACTTTGCTCCTTTCCTGACTGGATACGTTGTTTAGGCGATGATGAGAACCTTGCCCCTACCTATTATGGACCCTATGAGCCAGCAGGTGATACAGTCGCAGAGCCGGTTCCCACCCAAGAGACTACTCCTGCAGAATAGTTAGCAGTAGCTATCTTTATTCTATTTCTTATCTTATTAATCGGGTTTGTCCCCGATTTCATTCTGAATTTCTGTACTAAACAATTGAATCTGTTGTCACATTTATTTCAGTTGCAATCTTAAGTTTCCATTCTCATTATTATCTTGCTTATGTTAATTGTGAATGAGTTAGTTTAGTTAAGTGTGGATTTGGCCTAGACAGCGTACTACCGCCGATTCTGCGGCGTAGGCTGGACGTGCCCACGCACTCGTGCCCGAATAACCGGGTGCGGGTCGTGACACGTTTTTGTGGTGGCCCATGCAGGTCAAACGACTAAATTGTTCGGTTCCAACTTAGGGACCGAACAGGCCTGCAACAAGATTGAGGATTTTAGGATAAAGCTCATTCACAGTATAGGGTCCTTATTTCAATTCTTGATATTATTTCTGCTCAATTATCCTATCGCCTTTGATTTCCAAGTATTCTATTCTGAATCTCCCTATCCCTTCATCTTTCAGAATGGTTCAGACGAGGAACACAGTAGGAGGCACATCAGAACCAGCTGAGCAGAATGTGCCCGTGACCCTTGCACTCCCGCCCCCTCCATCTGTTCCAGCAGTTACTCTAGATGGGACACAACTACTTGGAGTGTTCCAGGGACTAGTAGAATCCCAGAAAGAACAGACTGCACTTCTGCGGACCAGCCTCTCGGAAGCTATTAAGTCCCAGGAGTCGCCACTCAAGAGGCCAGGAAGTGCTAAAGACTTCAAGAACCTTAGGCCTCTGGAATTCTACGGAACTGAGGGCATTCTCTACGCGGATGAGTGGATAGAGAATGTCGAGAGACTCCTGAAGACTGCTCGGGTCCCTGATGATCTCAAAGTGGAGTCTGCAAGCCTGCAACTGTTCGATATAGCTCGGACCTGGTTTAGAGACGAACCTCAACTATCTGCTCCTGACCTCACCTGGGAGGACTTCAAGAGACTGTTCAAGGAGAAATTCTACCCCGAAGTGGCTCGGGAAGCTCTCGAAAGCCAATTCGAGAGACTGGAGCAAGGTAACATGTCTGTTGATGAATATACTGCTGAATTTAGCAGGTTAAGCCACTTTGCGGAGTACATGGTCCGTACCCCGGAGGACAGGGCCCGTAGATTCAAGAAGGGACTGTCTCCGGATATTCGCCTTGCTGTCACCACCAGCCGAGCCCGCACCTATGAGGAAATCTTAAACGTGGCACAAGGCGTTGAGAGAGACATGGGGCATAAGCTAAAGCGAGAGAGAGATACCGAAAATGCGGGACCCAACAAACGCCTTTTTCAACAACAACAACAGCAGAGGTCCCCGCAGCAAGCCCAGCGTCCTCTCCCTCGAGCTCCAGCACCCCAACATCAAGCTCAAGGGCAGACCCAACGAGTTCCCACTTGTGGCTTTTGTCGAAAACAAGGTCACACCTGGCAAGTTTGTAGGATGAGACTAGGTGTCTGTCTATATTGTGGATCAACAGAACATCTAGTGAGGGACTGCCCCACTGCTCCAGGACGCGGACAAGCTTACGTGATGACCGTCGAGAACGCGCAGACTTTGGGAGCAGCTAATGCGCGTAAGTGATTCGTAGATACCTTTTCTAGTATTGTTTAGCTCATACCTACTGGTTCGTGACCTCAGCCTCAACCCAGTAATTTTGAACTTGCTAAATACCTGGTATGCTTTTAAATTTGATAACTATAGAAAATTTTTTTAGAGGTTGCTATTATGCTTACTATGTGTTGTTTTGTGGATTTAAATAATTTGTACCTCCTTTTCATCATTATCTAGCGCACTTAAATTTTGCTGAACTTGACATATGCTGCTATTTCATAGCTTAGTTTTGCAAGCTTACCTTTATCGGGCTTGTTCAGGACACATGTATTACTGAGGCCTGATCAACCCCACTAATACAGGTGTCTACTCAGAATCAGTGTACTACGGTCTGATCAACCTTAGTGCATTTTGATTCGCACTTCGCACAACTACCTTACGTGGATTGAGAGATATAGTGACTAATATACTTACCCCTAAAACATGTCCGAGCATATCATATCAGTTACATAATTATACTGATACGAGCATGCGGATAAATGATTACCAGAATAGAATCTCAATCCATAACCGCCTGACAATCCCCATTAGAATTCTTTAAACGCCTTGATCCCTATACTTCTGTTCTACCACCTCGCCCTTAAACACTTTATTATTAATCCTCGTCTTCCCTCATTTCGGAAAGACAAAATACTGTTTTTAGTATAAGTTGATTTGTAGTGCTAACCCTTTGTGACTAAGGCAATACCCTAGGTGATGTGTTTTGTGTTGCAGACTTAAGGATTCAATACCATGATTTATTAAGTTGGACCTAGCTTTACTAGTTGTACAGCCTTAGAGGATATGGGTAAAATTCTAAGTTGGGTAGCGACCGCAATCAAGTGAGATTGGACCGAGAGAACCCTGCTATAATTTTAAATTTCGAGGACGAAATTTTTATAAGTTGGGTAGATTGTAAGCCCCTGATTTTTCAAAAATATTAAAATTGGGATTTTTCACAATTTTCTGGAATTTTCTGGGAATTTTCTGTAATTAAAATCAGGGTTTTGAATTATTGCATAATTTTTAATTGATAATAAATAACATTAAAATATTATGAAAATAATATTTTTGGGTGTAAAATGGAAAACTGGACTTAGGGTAATTTTTCTGGAATTTATTGGACCTCAGACCTATTTTTAAATCACCTAAAACTATTTATTTAATTTATTAATTATTATTAATTACTATTATTATTATTATTATTATTATTATTATTATTATTATTATTTAACATTTTCTATTTTTTCGGCCCAGCCCAACCGCTCGGCCCGGCCCAGCCCCACGGCCCGTCACCCCTAACGGGTCGGGTCGGGTCCGCTTGAACCCGACCCGCCCGGACCCCGACCCGTTCTTCCCCCAGCCCACTCCCCCGCGCGTTCCGCGCCGGCGCCCGCTTCCTCCGCCGCCACGCCCGGCCACGCGGCGCCCCGCCCGGCCCCGCAGCCCCGCACCCCGCGGCCACGACCTCCCCTCCTCCGCTTCTCCCTCCGCCTAAGCCGGCCACCCCAGCCCCCTTCTTCCCCTTTAAAACCCCCCCCCGATCGACCTCCGCCACCGCCGCTCTCCTCCCGCCGCTGCCCTGCGCCACCGACGACCCGCACCGACACCACCGCCTCCCGCCCTTGCCGGCGACCACCCTCCCTCTTCCTCCTCCTTCTTCCCTCTCCGCGGTGGCCCACTGCCGGAGCAGCAAACAGCAGCAGCCGCAGCTAGCCGCAGCCACCGCCGCCCTCCGCCGCGTGCCCCCGAGCCTCGGCCGTCCCCTCCTCGGTCGCCTCCGGTCTCCCCGCCGCCGTGCCGACCACCGGAGCCGCCGCATCTCCGAAAACCCTAACCCTAATTCTGCTGGTTTTGTGTCGACGCGTGTCGGACACGATTCAGATTCCGGGTTTTTCAGCCCAGTTCAGGTGCGTGTATCTTTCGCCTCGTAGCTCCGTTTTCAATTCCGCAAATTGCGTTGTGAAGTCTGTATGACCCTCTCGGTGTCCGGACAAACTGTTCGGGGCATCGCGTCCTGTGGTGATCGCACACCGCGATCCAAAAACAGGAAAAACCAGACCCTGTTTCACCCCGGAACCGAGTACGTCCCGCCAAACGGGACGACTTGGTCGCGTGCGGTCTTCACAGATACGTCCGCATCATCGACACGGACGTGTGAGTCTTCGTGGAAGCTGATTCGGGTGTGCGTGCACACCGGAATCAACGCGTATCCGCGGACATCATCCCGTATCCGGCTTTTCTGCAATTTACCCTAACTTTGTGCACACTCGTCAGATCGAGACAAAACTTGCGCCATCGGACTCGTAGCGATACGCTGGTCCTGTGGGTCAAGTTTGGTTCGATTCTGAGAACGTTGACGAAATCGCGTGTCGTGGGCCCCACAGGCCCCGCTCGACGGGCGATTTTGTGTTCGGCTCATCGGAATCCAAATCTGGAAGTTCCGTTGGGTTCGTATCAGCGGTCCTGACCTGTTGACACTAAGTTTGGTGAATTTGGAGACTTTTTGACCCGGACACGTTTTTCGGTGCAAAGCGGGCCCAACGGCGGACCCCGTTTTGACCCGAAACTGCCGTTTTTGCCCTTGTCTCCAAATTGGACCCAAGGACAGGCGTTTCTAGCTATTTGACATCTTCTGAGCGTGATGGTAATGTCTATTTCAGCTTTTGGACTCATCTCTGGACTTTCCCCCCCCCAAGAACCTAACTAATCAGATCCAAACAACAGGCAAGTACCTGCACTTCAAGTTAATCTTTATATTATGATAATTAATTCCCTGCTCTACTAGTAACCTTGATGATTACACGTAGTGTTAGAATACTGTATTTCATGTCTTGAATACGGGATTTCATGCCTTGCTTTCGTGTCGGGTGGGAGAATACTAGGAGGCATGTAGTTTACCCTTCCCCAGGTCCAGATACTAGCTGTTGGTACGCGACTGCACCATCAGTCTTATACTTGATTGTTCCAGACACTAGTCGTCTATGACGGCCTTATTAGCCTTATAAACCCCTACATGCCAACTATGTATTCTAAAACAAACAAGTTCACACAGATAGTCTCTAGTCTTGTTACATTTCTTGCTGACAGTTGTAGTTTCATTTTCTGTCTCATTTATTCCCTGCTTTCTCATATTCTTGTTTATAGCTTTAAAACTCTGAAATATTGATGTTTCCTTTAAGTAATGTTCTCAATATGATACTCAATTTAATTGTCATAATTATTTAGTTTAATCTTGTTGTGCACTGTGTACTTTGCTCCTTTCCTGACTGGATACGTTGTTTAGGCGATGATGAGAACCTTGCCCCTACCTATTATGGACCCTATGAGCCAGCAGGTGATACAGTCGCAGAGCCGGTTCCCACCCAAGAGACTACTCCTGCAGAATAGTTAGCAGTAGCTATCTTTATTCTATTTCTTATCTTATTAATCGGGTTTGTCCCCGATTTCATTCTGAATTTCTGTACTAAACAATTGAATCTGTTGTCACATTTATTTCAGTTGCAATCTTAAGTTTCCATTCTCATTATTATCTTGCTTATGTTAATTGTGAATGAGTTAGTTTAGTTAAGTGTGGATTTGGCCTAGACAGCGTACTACCGCCGATTCTGCGGCGTAGGCTGGACGTGCCCACGCACTCGTGCCCGAATAACCGGGTGCGGGTCGTGACATTAACTGCATTCACTTAGACGGTTAGGCGACCCAATGGATGTTTACTTTCAGTACTTTATTGGCATGTACCATTTGTATCTTGTTACGTCCCTCTGAGGACCTGGTCCATTTTCCAGATATAGATGAGCAGGAGTTCCCGCAGGAGTATGGACCTGGACCTGACGCTACCTATCAGTCTGAGACGATCTTATCTTCTGATTATATGTGATTCATTGCAGCTGTTTAGAGATTCTAGTTGCTATTCTTTTCTAGACATTTATTCTTATATTAGAGTTTATTCTCTTCTCTCTTTAGTAGTTTATTATAGTCGAATTGCAGTGGATTTGTTTCCACCCGACTATTGCACTTTGAGATTACTATTTGAGACTACTTCTTTGATATTCAGTTATTGATTTCCATTATTCTATTATTTGTGCTGTGGATGAGATATAGAACTGCGTGTGACTTGTTGTGACATATATTTACCACTGTGGATTGGATATTCATGTACAGCGTACGTGTGTATATGGTTTCCATATATTGGAGTTCGTATACATACGGCTGGCGTGTTACGTATTCCTAGTCCTACGTATTTTGGGACTGGGGCGTGACAAAGGGCCAGTAATGTACCAAAGATCTGTTGCCAGAGTCTAAGGCACTTCCAGTAAAGTAATATATATATATAATCAGCCTTTTGTATGGTAAATCTCTCCCCACCCAATGTAATCTCACGTCTCATGTCCATGACACGCAGGATCAAAACTAATGCAGCAAGTCAGGATATAATCTAAGCATGTAAACTGTATATGTCATGAATATGTATCCTATACGGAATCACCCTGTGTATCTCAGGGAAATCCCGTCACATGAATAATGTCAGGTATCCTGGGTTGAGCAGTTAAACAAGTTTACATATGAATCTACAAGAAAATAAGTAAAATACTACAACAAGAAACACTGCGAGTTGACAAGCTCTATTTGCCCACTGATGCAAAATTAAGCCAAGCAAGCTGCAGGGTTGGCAAGGTACACTTGCCTGCTGATGTATAAATAAGCCAAGGAATATTTAACAAGACTTCAAGTTTTGGCGAGGTACACTTGCCTGCTGATGTATAAATAAGCCAAGGAATATTTAACAAGACTGCAAGTTTTGGCGAGGTACACTTGCCTGTGGTTCCGGCTCTGTTTGCAGTTCTGACTTCAGCGAAAATTGCAGGCGGTACTCCGGTTGCTGAAATAAACATCACCATCAGATCCAGAAAATATCAATCAGCTAGAAACGCCTGTCCTTGGGTCCAATTTGGAGACAAGGGCAAAAACGGCAGTTTTGGGTCAAAACGGGGTCCACATGTGGGCCCGCTTGCACCGAAAAATGTGTCAGGGTCAAAGGTCTCCAAATTTGCCAAACTTAGTGTCAACAGGTCAAGAACGATGATACGAACCCAACGGAACTTCCAGAATTGTATTCCAATGAGCCGATCACAAAATCGCCCGTCGAGTGGGGCCTGTGGGGCCCACGACACGCGATTTTGTCAACGTTCTCAGAATCGAAGCAAACTTGGGTCACAGGACCAGCGTATCGCTACGAGTCCGATGGCGCAAGTTTCGTTTCGATCCGACGTGTGTACACAAAGTTAGGGCGCAATTCAGAAAAGTCGGATACGGGACGATGTCCGCGGATACGCACTGATTCCGGTGTGCACGCACATCCGAATCAGCTTCTGCGAAATCCCACACGTCCGTATCAACGACGCGCACGTATCTGTGAAGACCGCGCGCGACCAAGTCGTCCCGTTTGGCGGGGCATACCCAGTTCCGGGGTGAACCAGGGCGTTATTTTTCCTGTTTTTGGATCGCGGTTCGCGATCGCCACAGGACGCGATGCCCCGAACAGGTTGTCCGGGCACCGAGAGGGTCATACAGGCTTCGCAATGCAATTTACGGAATCGAAATCTGAGCTACGAGCAAGAAGATACACGCACCTGAACGGGGCCCGAAAACCGGGGCAAAATCGTGTCCGACACGTGTCGGATACAGGGAAAAATTAGGGTTAGGGTTTGGGATTCCGGCGGCTCAGGGCGGTGCTGAGGCGGAGGAGGCCGGGGGCTCTGCGGCGGAGGGCGGCGCGGCGGTGGCAGCGGTGGCGGAGTGTGGCTTGGTGGCTGCCGGAGAAGAGAACGGGGGGGGTATTTATAGGCGGGGGGGAGGCTGGGGATGGCCGGGAATGGCGGGGAGAGAGGGTGGTCGTGGCGAGGTGGCCGGGCGGAGCGGAGCGGAGCGGAGCGGGCCGGAGGACGCGGCGGGCGGCGGAAGAAGCGGGCACGGGCGTCGTGGGGGAGACGGGTTCAGGCGGTCGGGTCGGGTCGGGTTCGGGCAGGCGGATCCGACCCGACCCGCTAAGGCGGGGTCTGGGCCAGGTCTGGGCCCAATGGGCCGGGCCGGACTGAGAATTAAAATAATAAATAATTAATTAAATAAATTAATAATTAAATAAATAAATAAATAAATACTTTTTAGGTGTTTTAAAAATAGGTCCGGGGTCCAATAAATTCCAGGAAAATTATCCTTAGTCCAGTTTTTCATTTTACATCCAAAAATATTATTTACATAATATTTTAATATTATTTATTAATAATTAAAAAATTATTCAATAATTAGAAACCCTTATTTTAATTACAGAAAAATCCCAGAAAAATCCAGAAAATTGTGAAAAATCTAATTTAAAAATTCTTGAAAAATCTGGGGGTTTACAATCTACCCAACTTATAAAAATTTCGTCCTCGAAATTTAAAATTCAAGCCATACTCTGTTAACCCTTCATGTACATAAGGCAAGTCCATCGCAATCTCCTTGCGATAATTAAAATCCGAATCATGTCCACTGCAATCACTTCAAGGTCAAGACGACTACTTGTTCTAATCAAAATTCAACCTATGGTTATTACTTCTTACTTCCTCAAATTATCCACATGCAAAATTTTAGAGTAAGCCCTTATAACATCTTCAAGGATTGCACATGCTTATGACCTTGCCTCACTATTCTAACTATCATAATTCCTCTGGAAGTGATTCGAGTCCAACAGTATTCCCATTTGTATGCTCCAACCTTTTAAATTCCATTCACATCCTCAATATTCTAACTAGGTAGTCCAACCCTCAAATTTTAATTCTTAAATCAAATCACCAAATTGAAAAATAATTTAAATGTAGTCCACCAATGTTCAAGTCTGAAATTCTATAATTCTATCCTCTAAATTCAAATTGATGATTTTACTTGCATTATCATGTACCTAAATACAACTATTAGGTCCTCGATATCAATTCATTAATCATCTTAGTCACCCCTCTAAATTTTCAAAATTAGAATGGCTTGCTTCTTCCAATCTAACCTTACTCGGTCACAATCCAAAAGACATTCCTCTCGAGTTGACAAATGCATTGCTACCCAACTTAGAGTTTACCCATTCATCATAAAACACTATATACTTTAAGAAAATATTCCTTAATATGGTTACTCATGTCATTCAATCCTCGAAACTTTAACGCCGATCATGATATGTCCTTAATTTCGAAAGAAAAATCCTCAAGTATGTGCTCGGCCTATGTGGCATATCTAGTACTATCTATGTACCAAACTTATACCAAGCACGAGATTTCGTCTTTCCGAAAATAGGGGAGACGAAGATAAATAATAAAGAGTTCAAGGATGGGGTGATAGAATAAAAATATCGGGGTCAAGGCGTTTTAAAGAATTCATGTAGGAATTGTCAAGCGATTGTGGATTGAATCCTATCTTGGTAATTCCTATTCACATGCTCATATTAATACAGTCATGTAACCTGATATGATATGTTCAGACATGTCTAGGGCAAGTATATTAGTCAACTATATATCTCAATCCACGTAAAGTAGTACGAAAGGCGAATCAAAATGCACTAAGGCTGATCAGACCGTAATACACTGATTCTGAATAGACAATCGTATTAGTGTGTCGACCCACTAATACATATGTCATGAACAAGCTTGATAAAGGATAAACTTGCAAAACTAGGCTATACTAGCAGCATAAGTCAAGGTGCAACGAATATAAGTACGCTAGATGATGATGAAAGGAGGTACAAATTATTTAAGTTCACAAAACAACCTACAATAAGCACAATAACAAAAGAATTTACAATCTCTATAGTTATCAGATATAAAAGCATACCAGGTTATTTAGCAAGTTTTAAAATTACTAGGTTGGGGCTGAGGTCATGAACCAATAGGCACGAGCTAAACAATACTAGGAACGGTATCTACAATCACTTACGCGCATTGGCTACTCCAAGGGTCTGCGCGTTCTCCACGGTCATGCTGGTAGAGCATCTCGTGGTGATCTTGTAGGAACCTCGTCGCTTGCTGGTAGATCCTTTACTCTGCATCCAAAAATAATCGATAAAAGGCGTACAAGAATCAAGGCAGGATGCAAGTCAAGGAATCAATTCAAATCCAAAATAGATGTCAAGAACGATTCAAGCAAGTGGATGAGATCCTAAACTTATCCTTATCTTATTGCAGGCCTGTTCGGTTCCTAAGTTGAAACCGAACCATTTAGTCGTTGGACCTGCATGGGCCACCACAAAAACTATGTCACGCCCCAGTCCCAAAATGCCGAGGGACTGGATGCGCGGCAATGGCCAGCAGCACGCACCGATGGACAACCCAATTTAATGGATCCATCAGGGCATGCTTAAGCTGTAGTCTAACAGTAAATAGAACAATTGTTACAGGTCACAGTCTATACTAATCTCATCCACAACAGATAATCATAGATTAAATGCCAGAAATAATGCAATAGAATAAATAAGCAAATCTCAAATAAGTGTCTCGGGGAACAATCCGAGAATATGTCTGGTACATCGAATGCAAATAGACAGGAAATAAATTAACTGAAAATATAAATACTGAGTATATGAAGCCGGTACTCAGGAGAAGTCTTCTGCCACGATCTCGTCCTCAGGTTCCTGTTCTATTCCAAGAAGTGCTCCTGTTCCGTACACCTCGGGGTAGATCTCTTCGGCTATACCTGGGGACATAGTCCATTCCAGGTCCTCAGGGGACATAACAAGGTACAGAAAATACAAGCCAAAATAAATGCAGTGCAGCAATAAATGAATCAATAGGGTAACTATATAATCAGCTAAGTGATATGCAAGTGAGAGTTTTAGTCATATTCGGGCTGAGACTACTATAGGATCAGTGTCGAAGAAACCATAGCAGTATTCTCTCGAAGGGCCAGTAATGTACCAAAGATCTGTTGCCAGAGTCTAAGGCACTTCCAGTAAAGTAATATATATATATAATCAGCCTTTTGTATGGTAAATCTCTCCCCACCCAATGTAATCTCACGTCTCATGTCCATGACACGCAGGATCAAAACTAATGCAGCAAGTCAGGATATAATCTAAGTATGTAAACTGTATATGTCATGAATATGTATCCTATACGGAATCACCCTGTGTATCTCAGGGAAATCCCGTCACATGAATAGTGTCAGGTGTCCTGGGTTGAGCAGTTAAACAAGTTTACATATGAATCTACAAGAAAATAAGTAAAATACTACAACAAAAAACACTGCGAGTTGACAAGCTCTATTTGCCCACTGATGCAAAATTAAGCCAAGCAAGCTGCAGGGTTGGCAAGGTACACTTGCCTGCTGATGTATAAATAAGCCAAGGAATATTTAACAAGACTGCAAGTTTTAGCGAGGTACACTTGCCTGCTGATGTATAAATAAGCCAAGGAATATTTAACAAGACTGCAAGTTTTGGCGAGGTACACTTGCCTGTGGTTCCGGCTCTGTTTGAAGTTCTGACTTCAGCGAAAATTGCAGGCGGTACTCCGGTTGCTGAAATAAACATAACCATCAGATCCAGAAAATATCAATCAGCTAGAAACGCCTGTCCTTGGGTCCAATTTGGAGACAAGGGCAAAAACGACAGTTTCGGGTCAAAACGGGGTCCACATATGGGCCCGCTTGCACCGAAAAACGTGTCAGGGTCAAAGGTCTCCAAATTCGCCAAACTTAGTGTCAACAAGTCAGGAACGATGATACGAACCCAACAGAACTTCCAGAATTAGATTCCGATGAGCCGATCACAAAATCGCCCGTCGAGTGGGGCCTGTAGGGCCCACGACACGCGATTTCGTCAACGTTCTCAGAATCGAAGCAAACTTGGGTCACAGGACCAGCGTATCGCTACGAGTCCGATGGCGTAAGTTTCGTTTCGATCCGACGTGTGTACACAAAGTTAGGGCACGATTCAGAAAAGTCGGATACGGGGTGATGTCCGCGGATACGCACTGATTCCGGTGTGCACGCACATCCGAATCAGCTTCTGCGAAATTCCACACGTCCGTATCAACGACGCGCACGTATCTGTGAAGACCGCGCGCGACCAAGTCGTCCCGTTTGGCGGGGCGTACCCAGTTTCGGGGTGAATCAGGGCATTATTTTTCCTATTTTTGGATCGCGGTTCGCGATCGCCACAGGACGCGATGCCCCGAACGGGTTGTCCGGGCACCGAGAGGGTCATACAGGCTTCGCAACGCAATTTACGGAATCGAAATCCGAGCTACGAGCAAGAAGATACACGCACATGAACGGAGCCCAAAAACTGGGGCAAAATCGTGTCCGACACGTGTCGGATACAGGGAAAAATTAGGGTTAGGGTTTGGGATTCCGGCGGCTCAGGGCGGTGCTGAGGCGGCGCTGAGGCGGAGGAGGCTGGGGGCTCTGCGGCGGAGGGCGGCGCGGCGGTGGCAGCGGTGGCGGAGTGGGGCTTGGTGGCTGCTGGAGAAGAGAACGGGGGGGTATTTATAGGCAGGGGGGAGGCTGGGGATGGCCGGGAATGGCGGGGAGAGAGGGTGGTCGTGGCGAGGTGGCCGGGCGGAGCTGAGCGGAGCGGGCCGGAGGACGCGGCGGGCGGCGGAAGAAGCGGGCACGGGCGTCGTGGGGGAGACGGTTTCAGGCGGTCGGGTCGGGTCGGGTTCGGGCAGGCGGATCCGACCCGACCCGCTAAGGCGGCGTCTGGGCCGGGTCTGGGCCCAATGGGCCGGGCCGGGCTGAGAATTCAAATAATTAATTAAATAAATAAATTAATAATTAAATAAATAAATAAATAAATACTTTTTAGGTGTTTTAAAAATAGGTCCGGGGCCCAATAAATTCCAGGAAAATTACCCTAAGTCCAGTTTTTCATTTTACATCCAAAAATATTATTTACATAATATTTTAATATTATTTATTAACAATTAAAAAAGCATTCAATAATTAGAAACCCTTATTTTAATTACAGAAAAATCCCAGAAAATTCCAGAAAATTGTGAAAAATCCAATTTAAAAATTCTTGAAAAATCTGGGGGTTTACACAAACCCAAATAAAAATCAAACAAAAATCCAAAACTAAACTAAATAAAAAAAATTGACAGATTTTGCACAAAATCAGCCAATTAAGTTGGCGAATTTTGGACAGTGGGACCCGCGGGTTGGGTTGGGGTGGTTTGGTTTGGTTTGTTTGGTTTGGTTTGGTTTGGTTTGTTTAATGAGTTTTTTTTAAATTAGTTATGTTTTGGTTTTTTTTATTTAGTTTTTTTCTATTTAGTTTTGTTTTGGATTTTTATTTTTTTATTTAGTTTAGTTTTGTATTTTGATTTTTTTTATTTAGTTTAGTTTTGAATTTTTGTTTGATTTTTATTTGGGTTTAAAATTTAGATTTTGGTTTGGTTTGATTTTGCGCGCGTGACATCTTCCGACCGCGACTTTGCGGTGACGTTTCTCCTCCGTCACTACCAAATTCTAATCTTTCTTCGCTGGTACGTTCACAACCCTAGCCACTTTAATCCCCTTCAAGTATTTTAATTTTAAAGGATTATTTTAAGAGAGAATCGAATCGAAAGTTGGACGAAAATTCATTTTTCAAAACTGTCATATTTCAGTCCAACTACCCTTGTTCACGTCCAGTTTTCTACCAACTCGATTAATGTTCTACAAATCCACTTAAATAGACTTTTAGAAAACATAACCAAGTTTAAAACTCATCTTTTAGTTTATTTTTATTTGCCCCCAATTTCTGTAAAATCAACTTCCAAAATCAAGAAAAATCGGTTTTCAAAACTCCAAAAAAATTTGATACGGGGTGCATCCTGCCAAACGAGGCGACTTAGTCGCGTGAGAATTGCACCGAAAGGCGCGTATCGTCAACGCGGACGTGTAAAATTTCGCAGAACTTGATTTGGATGTGCGTGCACACCGAAATCAACACGTATCCGTCGAAAAATAACGTATCGGTCTGTTCTGACACTTGTCATAACTTCGTGTGTGCTTATCGTTTCGCAACAAAACTTGCAACATCGGATTCGCAGCGTTACGCTAGTCTTGTGATCCAAGTTTGGTTCAATTCTGAGAAAGTTGACGAAACACCGTTTAGAAGACAAAAAAATTACTAGTTTTTTTGTTTTTTTTTTCTTTATTTAGTTTTTTTTCTTATCAAACATTGCGAAAAGAAAAATTTTCTTTACAATTTTCTAAAAAAATCAAACCGTTTCTTTTCTTTTTTTTAAAATTTCTAAAATTTTCTTTACAATTAATTTATTTAAATTATATTTCGTTAAAGTAAATTTTCTTAAACCAAATTTCAAAACTAAACTAAATCAAAAAAACTAAAAAAAAAATATAACTAATTAAAAAAACACTTTAAACAAACCAAATCAAACCAAACCAAACTAAACCAAGCCAAACCACCCCAACCCAACCCGCGGGCCCCATTGCCCAAAATTCGCCAACTTAGTTGGCCGATTTTGGACAGTGGGCCCAGGTTGGGGCCCACGTTTGTTTTTTGCTGGTCACGTGTCAACTGCGGTTTGTTCTCCGCCAACTGAGTTGGAGGACTGTGTCTTTATTTTTAATTTAGGTAAACTTGTTTCGTTTGCATAAATTTAATATAATTTAATTTCGCTACAGTAAATTTTTTATTTTATTTTTTGTTATTTACACTAACTATTCCTAAGTTTTGGACTTATTACACGGGATATCCCTATTTTTAAACTAATTACACTCACCATCCCTATGTTTTATATTTATTATACGGGGTACCCCTACTGATCAGATACACACCGGGCAAGGATAATATTGTAGCTGATGCGCTGGGTTGAGTGTTCGTTGGGAGCCTGGCTATATATGTGACTATCGATTCTACAAAATTTGGACATGACATATATTCCGAAGAAGCAAATCCATAACGAGTATAAGATCTTGTTTCAATCTATCCCGATCGAACGATACCGACTTGTATTTCTTAGCCGCGCTCCCCGAATAGGGGGAACGGGGCACCACAATAACATTATACTGTTTACTTCTGGCTTGAGTGTTTATTGTACCTTGTTATGTCCCCTGAGGACCTGGATATGGATTATGTCTCCAGGTATAGACGAGGAGGTTTACCCCGAGATTTATGGGTCAGGAGCTGATATCGGAACAGTACCATCAGCCAAGGATAAGATGGTACCAGAGGACTTCTCTTGAGTTCTCATATTCTCTTTATGTATGATATATGCCTTGTGATTCTTAGATATGGACTTGGATATTGTGACTATAGGACTGGTGTATTTGGATATTTTTTCTCTCTCATTATTTTGATACGGGTTGTTCCCCGTAATATTTATTTGTTATATTGTGATAGACAGTTTCATTTATGGTATTGAAGGTTGAGACTGGTTTATCATCTTGCCTCTTGTTTATGAATTTGTGGATGAGATTAGATACATAGACTATGACATATATTGTAGACCATTGTAGCTGTATTACAGCTTAAGTGCACTCTAAAGGGTCCATTAAATTTGGTTTGTCCATTGGAGTTGTGCTGCTGGCCATTGCCAAGAGGCTAGTCCCTTGGTATTTTGGGACTGGGACGTGACAATAAGTTAGTTACTCCTATTAGAATTATTTCAATTAAATCTATAAGTGTTTTTCTTATGAATAATGTTATTTACTCCTCCAAAGTATTCATTCAAACCTCTCTCCTTATGTGACAACCTTGTGACAACTGATATGACAAATTTATAAATTAAAATTAAAATTAACATTAATATTAATATTAATATTAAAATAAACATAAAAAATAGTTATTAATCTCTTTTGGTTAAAATGTATCATGTCAACTATCATGTTAGATGATACATAATGCTATTTAACATGATATATCAACTTTCAGATACGAAGAATAATTTGAAGGAACAATTTGGAGGGATTAATAGTATTACTTTTTTCTTATGCTTTTCTCTCTTTTTAGGATCTACGAAGTTGTACACTTTTCAAATTACTACAAGATATATACTTAAAGAGCAAGGCAAGACTGCAATCTAAACGTAGAGCTAAATAGTTTTATTTTTTAAATGTGTCATTCAACTAGAATTATTTATATTAACTTTTTTTAAATGTTAGCCTAACGAACATTTAAGAAAATAGACATAGGAGCTTAGTCGTCCACCTCACAACTTAACCTAATAATCTATACTACTATATAATATAAAAAATTCAACTTCATCGTAAAACTTTTTTTAAAAATACTTTTTTGCATATAATTACTAATTAATATTATTTATTAAATTTAACATGAACAGTTAGGTTATTAAGTATAAAGTAATTTTTAAAAAAAATATTATTTTCCTTTTTTAAATATTATAAAATACGTACAACGTACATATATCTGTACTAATATTTGGTAATATATACTTCCACCTAAGGTTTCACGGCTTAACTTTTCCAACTAAGAAATCACATATTGTACTCTTAATATAATAACAAATTTTTGGTTGGTCATTATTATAAAATTCAGTTTCTATTACCAAATTTTGTTTATAGTATTAGGAAATCCACAGTGAGGACACTCCAAACACATTTTTTAAATTAGTAAAAATTATTATTTTTGGAGTATTCTCATGATATTGACATACGTACACTCCCAATTAATCTCCTATTTTTTTTTTTTTTTTTTTTCCTATTTGGTAATATTTTCTCACTCTCATTTCTTTCTTTATTTTTATTTTTCTGTTTGGTTACTTTTTGTAGACACATCAATTGATATAGATGAGCTATAACAAGCTCCAAATCTAGAGTGTTTCGTACCTTTTTAGTAATTTTTAAGTATGCATAAGTGTCTACTGCAGTCTTCAAGTGCCACAAAATTTGACTAAAGTCAAAATTTCGTATTGAAATTCCTCCCATTGTTGATGCTTTTTGAGTTAGTTTGGATTAGAGTTACATTTTCTTTAGGGTCCATTTGGTGTCAAATAGAAGGAATCAGAAGTTTTCTAAAAATATTATCAATTTTATGACTCAAATTGAATTTTTTTCGAAATCCTATTCCATCAAACATCAAAAAAAAAAAAATTGACAAATAAAATAAAATTAAATTAAATTAAATTGCAATTCAAATTAGCCTTTAATTAGTATGTGGAGTAATCCAACCATATTCCCTTTATTGTATCCATACGTGGAGTAATCAATCGTTATCAAGCAAGCATCCGTTTTTGGTGGGGCCGCACCAAAGCTAGGTGATTATTAGATGCCAAGATTCAATTAGGCAATATAGGCTTGTGCGGTGACAATGACTCAAATTGGACCACCAATTTGTGACTAATATCCGAAATTCCAAATCAACATGTCGGTAATCGATTATAACCGGATTAAACCCGATTAATTATCTTACACTAGGAACGGCACTCGTGACTTTAGAAATTTTTCATTAGCTATATTATAAATTTTAAAGCTTTCGACGTATTTATTTTAGTATGTTAATTTCGTTTGGAAAGCTAGCTCGGGTGCTTTCCGACTAACCGAAATGGAATGAAAGTGAATAAAAAAAAAATACATATGCAAAATGGAAAAAATATTTTATATACATTTTTGTTTTTTATGTTAGTTTTTGTCTTAAAATTTGAATTTTAATGTCTGGATAGATAATATTTTGTATGTAAAAGTGATAAAATTCATACATCCATCATTTGGAGGTGAAAATAAAATAAAAAACCGAGTTATTACTTAACAAATTATTAAATAGAGATTATTGAATAATAAAAAAATCCCAACCTCCTCGTCACTTATAGTCGTCTGTCTCTTCATCGAATAAAGTGTTAAAAATTCTCCTAAAATTATCACTTTTTGCAGAAAACCACCCATCGCTTTAAAAAACTCTTGCCTTTTTTATTTTGGCTTGATTTTTTTTTATTTTGGCTTGGTTTACATCCAATTTAATTTCTGCCGTTAATAGAAGTTAAATTTGACATGAAATGACAATTATATCACTTCTCTCCTTCTCTTCGGCAATCTCTCCCCCTACTTCTCCGGCAATGGCGTCGGCGTAGTCGGAAGGGAGGGAGCGGGTGGTGGCACGGGTAGGAGGGTGCTGGCAGGAGGATGAGGGGGGGGGGGGGGGGGGAGTGGGGGTGGTTGGTGCGAGGAGGAGAGGGTGGGAGCCCAGAAGGGGGGGAGGGGGAGTGGGGTTGGCCGGGGGAAGTGGTGGAGGAGAGGGGGAGTGGGGAGGAAGGTATTTTTGATATTTCAAATTTTTTATATTTTAACAGCCACTAACGTCCATTTCTAATAGGAAGTTGACGATATGGATCAATTTGATCAAATTAGCAATTGCGTGAAAATTTTATTACTACATTTGTCTTGTAAGACCATCTCCAATAAAATTTTTTAAAATTGAGTTTCTATCGTACTTGGCATTATACTTTTAGAAAATTTCTATCCTAGTTAAGAGAGATTTATAAAAAACTTTTCAAATGGTTTTCAATTCCGTCCTACGTGTCAAAAAAAAGGGGGGTCCACCAAAATATTTCAAAATACACCTCCATCTTTTAGGAGACCAGAAAAATTATTTATTCCTGCTCGCTGCATTTTGGTGACGAATTTGTTCTATTGGATCCTCATCTCTCTCTAATGTCATTGTTGTTCATGGTTTCTCTGCTAACCAAAAAAATAAAATAAAATAAAATGATAAGAACGATGTACACACAAATATCGGTGGAAGGGAAAAAAAAAACTAGACTAAAAAAGAAACTTTACTTATCAAAATATTGCTAGGGCTTGTGGTGCATGTAGATGGACAAACAAGGTTCATTTGGATTTTTGTACAGTTAAAACACAAATCTCATAATTTTGGGGGGATAATAAAAAAATTTGGCAAAACTCTCAATTAATTTTTTCCGATCATTTTTTTGGACGGACAATGAAAGTGGGATCTAATATCAGTGCCACGTAGGATAAAAAAAATTTATAAAAATTTCTACATGTAGAAACTCTCATAAAAAGATTTCATTCTATATTATCGTCATGTAGGATAGAAATTGAAATAGAAATTATTATTGAATTTTTTTTTGGATTTTTTCAAAAAAAGTAACATATTTTCGCATAATTGCGAAAAAGGGGAGAAGTTTTGACAATTGGCAGTTAGGGAAAGAACTCGTCAACTGAGTTGGCGGGTTGGCGGGGGATCAAAGGGCTCGCCAACTGAGTTGGTGAGCTAGGTGTGTTGGAGGCAGAGCCCGCCAACTTAGTTGGCGAGTGAGGGGGAGGAAAGTAATTTTCGGCCGTTGGCTTCTCGGGATGGGGGCGGGGAGGAATTATAGCCGTTGAGGGTTGGGGGGAGGATTATAACCGTTGCACAACGGCTATTACAAACTTCTATATATTTTCTATCTCAACCAAATCATCCAACACTCTCACTCTCTCTCCTCTAGCAAAGCCCCCAGCACTCTCCCTGTCTCTCTGTCTCTCTGCCTCTAGCAAAGCTTCCAACACTAAAAAAATATTCTGCCTGCAGCCAAAGTTCATCTGAGTTTCTTGTACCAAAAGTTCTCAACCGTCATGGATCGTAGCGTAAGAATTGTATGCTCGCATGTCGGTAAAGTAAATGGGTTAAATTACGAAGGAGGAGAAAACCAAAAAATTTCAACTTATCCGAATATTAGTTTTGAAAATATACGTAATCATATTATTGAACATTGTTCTATTCATTATGATTTTATTTCGAAGTCTTTTTTTGGTTCTAATTATTTTTTGATAGATAGTGAAGATGCATAGAATTATATTCTTGAGATTAATTCACAATCACGGTATATAAAAATATATGTTATTAAAGTAGCAGCAACATTAGATAATAGAAATTGTGAATATTTCTATGAATACCAGCATGTTAGTTCGGGTGCTAGTTCTTCTCAACAAATTGTTTCATTTTTCCAAAAAGGTCATTCATCAGATGAATCTAACCATGATGATGATAGTGACAACGACGATGGAAATAGTGATGATTTAGTTAAAAATATAGATTCTACGGTAGATGATGATGTTGTAAAAGCTATCACTGGTGAAGTATTTAAGGGACAATCATTTCCTAGCCATTCTCACTTTAGAAGCTTTATAAGTAATTTAGCAATTAAATATAATTTTAGTTGTTCAACTAGTGTTATGAATAATGCTCGTAGAATTATATATAGTTGTGATCAATCGAATTGTAACTGGAGAGTATATGTCAAATCCATTGGAAATGACGATATAGTTAAAGTTAGTACATTAGAAAATCGTCATTCTTGTTTAGGGAGACTTAGTACAGGAAGTCATCGACTAGCTACCGCTGCATGGATTAAGACCATGATAATTGAATTGACATTATTAGAGATAACCAGTCATATAGTCCATCACAAATTCTTAAAGATATATATAGGGAGGACCATATACAAGTTAGTTATTCCAAAGCCTAGAGAGTCCGAGAGACGGCATTAGCTAAAATTAATGGTAGTTATGATGAGGCATACGCTAGTCTTGAGGAGTATTGTTATAGAATTATGGAGACAAATTTAGGTAGTACATGTTTTATTAAAACTGTCGAAAATAATAGCTTTCAACGAATTTTTATTTGTTTTAAGTCATCTATTGACGGGTTTTTAAGGTGCTGTTTACCGGTTATTAGTACTGATGCTACATTTATTTCGTCTAAATATTAAGGTATCTTATTTATTGCTTGTGCTTACGATCCTAACTATCAATTATATCCTATAGCTTATGCTGAAGGTGAGAATAGTGATTCTTGGTCTTGGTTTAAACTCTCTTAAAATATCTTTTGAAAGTTGTTTTAATGATTGGAGTACAATTTTATTTATACACTACTAGAATAAGCGGGTTTAGCGACATTTTTTAGCAACGACAAAGAAAATGTCGCTAATTTAGCGACGACAAAGAAAACATCGCTAATTTAGCGACTCCATTTAAAACCGTCGCTAGACGTCGCTAATTGACGATATTTAGCGACGTTTAATGACTTTTATTCAGTTTTTAAAAGATTAGTCGCTATAAGTTTAATTTAGGTCGCTAAACGTCACAAAATATTTTATTTAGCGACGTTTATCTACGTATTTAGCGACGTATGTCTTTTAGACATTTAGCGACGTCATTAGCGATGTGTGAGACGTCGCTAAGTTAGCGACGTCATTATTGACGTCGCTAAAATGTCGCTAAATTTGTTTTATTTAGGGCTGCTTCCCCCAATTTCTTTCGATCTCTCCCTCTCCCAAATTAGAAACCCGCGTCCTCCTCCTCCGGCTCCCCTCCTCCCTCCGGCCCCCCCTCCTCCCTCCCGCCTACCCCCCTCCGGCCGCGTCCTCCCCCCTCCTCCTCGTCCTCCTCCTCCTCCTCTAGGTAAACCCTCTCTCTCTCTCTCTCTCTCTCTCTCTCTCAGGACACACATGGCACTTATACTGACACGACACACATATTACAGACACTGACACTGACACGACACACACACTGACACGACACACACACGTGGCCTAGGGTTAAGGTTAGGGTTAGAATTTTTGACCTGGGGTTAGGGTTAGGGTTAGAGTTTTTGACCTGGGGTTAGGTTTAGGATTTTTGACCTCGCCGTAGCTAAAATCAACCATTTTTTGTTAATAAGAATCTTTCATATACCTCATCCTCAAGATCGAGATCATATGATGACATTGCCAAGAATTACGAGTTTAATGAAGTTTGTGTCAAGAACGTAGTCTCAGTCCCTAATTAGTGACTTATTTAGACCCTTGCGGGATGAACACTCGGGTTCTTCATTAATAGTCATGACTAGTATACTTGCAACCGAGCTCAACTGGCTTTTGTAGTTAGTGAGAAGAGGTATAATATTTCTGGCTAGACGGACAGTCTCGAAATCAAATCGCGTGTGGGACGTATGGAACAATGGATCCAAATGACATACAATACAGCATGTACAAAATTTCGTACGTATCGTCGGACATCTAAAAAAAAGACCAGTACACTTGCACATGAGTTCCGGGCTAATTCCCTTTAATACTCCGTAAAGACATTTTCTTGGTAGGGGTGATTAAAAAAAGTGAAGAAATTAAAATAGCTTTTAACTATGTTCCATAAAAGTAATATATATGCCGGATAGAGTGCTCCGTCAGTTTGGCTACGTACAAACTGTCCCAAAGTGCACTTTAAAAATGATAACTACTCCGCAAGATACAAAACTGCTAAACTATATTCCTGCGGCGTTCAACTGGGTCTCAGACTTCTTCACCGAGTGGCAACGCCACGTTATTAGAGAAACTGAACGACAAGCAGCAGTAAATATGACGGAATATAGTGACTACTACCTCACCTACTACGCTGGTGTCGGACTACCTACCTTGTTCTAACGCGGAGGCGATATTGTGTGTGTACCTTCAGATCTTCCTGCCAAATCGGTCTTGTATACTGCATTGGTCAAGATGGTAATCCAACTTCTTCACTTTCAGTTTGATATTTGTAAATGTTTATAACATAACAAATTTTTTTAATTCTCATGAATAGGCTAGGAAAGTGAAGAAGTTGGGGAAGAAGCCTCGTAAGTTGCCAGGGTTCGAATTATATGACAATCAATGACGAACTACAACAAATCGACAACGCTGAAGATTTTCCTTTCTTGAAAAATAGAGAGCAACGTACAAAGAGGCGGCATGAAGTTTAGGTCCCGTTTGAAGACTTGTAAAACTTTCAATGAATTTGAGTTTTGAGACATGTAAAAGTTTTAAGTTTGAATTTGACTTGTAAAACTTTGAATGAATTTGCTACAATTCGCACTTTGAATATTTGTGTTCTAAGTTTGCTACAATTGCTTGGATTTTAACCTCAATGGATCTTCTCTCCGGTTCTGATGCGACACACTACCTTGCGTGCAGGAGTTTCACTTGTGACAAAGAAAAAAAATCATCTTGAACTTCCACCGTCGACATTATCGACAGCTGTCTCCAACGTTGATCAACAACATCTATTGGAATATGTATAGATTCACGACGATATTCGTTAATCTCATGTGCACAAGGAAGTCCGAATGAATATCGATATGAACAACCGCAAACCTCGGGATCATAACCAACCGACTTCGACCTACCAATCTCCTCAGACAATAAGCCCAAGGCCTTGTGAGATACTACATGGATTAAACCATCCAAGAGGTTTCATGCTTGTATTCATGCTTTGCAATATTGAGGCTCATCTTAAATGATGCTACAATCTCGTTCACCGTGAAAATAATCATCAAATGAATCGATTGCCAAACGGAGACAAAATTATCGACCGATGACCGTAGATACTTTTTAAACTTGAGTGTGATCCTTCGACCCGGTTCGTAGTGATTGTGTCATAATGCTTCACCATGTTCGTCCATGCTAAGACGAATTGCTCTTTATGTGGTTCTAGCCAAGTATCTTTGATATAAGATATGCATGTCGGGTTACTCGTCTCCAACTTTTGTTGGAACATATACCATGCTGTGTCGTAGCTGTCTGTAGTACTTGCTCGCCATACAAGACTCCAATCACTGTAGAATTCTTCGAAGCGAAGCATGTCGATTTTACCGTCCACATTTTTAAAATTTCTCTTGCATTGAGCTTGGATATTTCGATTTATATGCCAAGTGCATAGTAGTCTATGCGCATGAGGAAATACAATATCTATTGCATTTATCAGCGCATATTCTCTGTCGGTAACAAAAACAGAGGACTCTTTGTAACCTGTGTAAAGGGATTGTAGTTTTCTCAACGTCCATGTGTAATCCTCTACTGTCTCACTCTTCATAAAACAAAAAGTGACTATAAATGTTTTTTCCGTAGACGTAAACCCAACAACGTGAAAAAGAGGCATCTTGAACTTGTTGGTCTTATATGTACAATCAAGGATCAATACGTCTGCGAATGACCGAGCCAAGTGTGTGCAATCAGGATGAGCCCAAAATAACGAAAGGAGTTCATCAGTTTGTGGATGTCTTCTATGGTACTCCACGTAGTGATGCTCCCCAAGCAACTTCAATACTTGCTGCATCGCCATTCTTCCTTTCATACTATTACATTTTGCTCTGGTCAAACTATTATAGATCGTCCTCATGGTAGACTTGTTCCCATCTTCTTTTTGTCGCACGGCCGAATAAATTTGTTTTGGTGCAACTCCGAAAAAGAACAATTCTTCAACCAACTTTCTCTCATCCTCCTTCAACCGTGCCACGTAGGCACGACCCGTAAGTGTCCTTGGAATATGATGATTGTGTCTTCCATTCTTAACTTCGATTATCCACTTCACATCTTCTACTTTTACAATCAGCACCTTAAATGGACAACCACATTTTCTCGTCCCAACGTTTTTCTTAGGTATTTTTTTCAACACCACCCTTTTTTTATGATGCTCCCTAAACACACCTCCTCTTTCGCACCACAGCTCTACATATTTTCGGTCCGGCCGAGATCTGATGGATCTTGCAATGACAATTACTATGTTATGTCGTCTTCCAACTTCTCTGCACCAATCTAATGCTTCTTCCTGGGTTGCAAATTGAATATCCGTTGAGAATATATCATCCACATCAACCCCAATAGCAGGATGTACCACAACATCTGTACAAGGTTGGTCCTATAACCAATATAAAATAATATAAAAATTAATAACTTTATATAATTGGCACTTCAAATAATTTAGTCTTTAAGATCCGGGACTGTCACTATTTTGACAGTCCTATTAGTATATAGGACTGTCAAAATTATGACAGTCCTACTTTTATATAGGACTGTCAAAATTCTGACAGTCCTGTATTTATATAGGACTGTCGAATTATTGACAGTCCTATATTTATATAGAACTGTCTAATTTTATACAGTCCTTACACGATGACTGTCGAAATATGGTTGTCGTTTTACGTACCGTACGTGCTTCGGAACAACCGACATGTTCTTAGGAACGTCCGGAGTGCATTTAATGGATTGCATGATTCGACTTCGTCATCGAAGATATTTTCATGCATTGTTCCTACAATAGTAAAAAAAAACTAAATTTTTTTTCTGACAATCGCAAAACTTATTCATCGTATGTTGTCGAAGACATACCGGAAGAATATTCGTTGTACAATCACCAAAGCAAAATTCTCTTCCAATTGGGACCACAACTATCAATTTCCAAATTTAGGTTTAGACTTGGAGAATGAGAGTTTCTTCAAGTGAGGGTGAAAAGCCTAAAATAGAATTTTTTTTCACTTATATAGCTTGGTGTGGGCTAGTCCTAAGAAACTTTAAGAGTGGCAAACTTGTAATTTTGGAAAAAATTATATTGTGCTAGCCCCAAGTAATATGTGTAGTGCCCTTATCAAAAGCCTTCTAATATATGACATTTAGATATCCTATAGTAATTAAAAAAAAAAATCTTACGAGGACTAAAAGTGTTAGAATGAGTCCGTTGGATTTATTTTTCAAAATTAGATTTATATCATGAAATAGTATTAAAAAAAATTGGTACCCTCTAAAATTTTGGACTCAAGACAACCGTTTTTTAGAACTAATATCAAGTCCGAACTTGAATACCCAGACAACATAATATAACCATATGATGAAACAAAAACAATCCTTTCTATACGTGACCATGCTATTTCAATTAAACACAACACTGGATTCAAATCTGATAGTAACAATACAACAAAGACTTGGCAGACATACTCCATGACAAAATTCAAAATTTTCTCTATTCTCTACTTTCACAAATTAAAGAACAAACTGTATGAATCCGGCCCATGTAGTTAGCCTTACTATTGGACCCGGTCTGGATCGTACTAGACCGGCCTGTTTCGATTCAATACCAACGTTGAGTACTAGAGCTTCTATCAAACACCTACGAACACCTCGTTGCAAACCTCCCTCCCGGTCATGGACACCTTCTCTAAGAGTTGGCTTTGTGAAGTAGGGTCGTGGACTCAAACAGGCGTTTCTACTGATCGGTTATGCAAACCAAAACTGAATAATATAGGATAATGCTGTATACACCACCAAAAGGCGAGACCAGATCTGCTGTCGAAACTCCTGTTTCCTTCCTAGTTTTTATTTATTTATTATATCTTTTCAAATGCTGGTAGAACCCACGTGGGGGTGTGGGTAAAGGGCACAGATTTTTTCGGACACATGCGATCTGCTCCGCCAAAAGGTGGTCCCGCTTCTCTCTCCCCCCTATTTACTTCGCCTACCCGAGCCCACCTCAAAACATTTAGGCCAAAAAGCCGCTGACACGTGGCAGGCAGATGGAAGCGGGCCCACTTTTGGCGGTGCATTTAGCACTGCCTCCTACGAATAATGTTGCATACACTGCCAAAAGTCGGTCCCCTCTATTTACTTCGTCTCCCTGGACCCACCTCAAAATATTTCTACCAATCAGTCGCTGCCACGTGGCAGGCGGATGAATACCGCTTTTGGCGGTGTACATACACTGCCCTCCAATCTTACTCGTGAGAAACACGTACCTGCAATACAAAGAAGGAAGCATTTCAAGCGGTGTATAAATTTCCGGCTCTCTCCCGCATACAAGAAACCTTCCACACTTCCATGGAACAACCCCACCTGCCTCATCGTCCTCGGCAAACAGAGCAGGAGCACGAGGAAGAAGACCACCAAAGGGTATACCAACAATGTCGCGACCTCGTGTCGAGCCTCCCCATCGTCCAGGGGTGCTCCTCTATGGACCTCTGCTTCCACGACGGCTTCTTTCAACAAATACCCGCCATGGTTGGCTCCATGATTGTCCAAAAGCTATTCGAGGCCAGACCTACCGACATCATCATGGCCACCTTGCCCAAGTCCGGAACAACATGGCTGAAAGCTCTGCTTTATGCGACCGTCAACCGCAATTCTTCTTCTCTCTCCCCTACCCACAACTTGACCACCCTCAGCCCCCACCAGTGTGTTCCTTTCCTTGAAGGCCAGTTGTATGCAGAAAGTAGACTACTCCCGGACATGGACTCGATGCCCTCCCCGAGGCTTCTGGCCACGCATATCCCGCTCCATTTCCTACCCAACTCCATTGTCGAGTCCGGGTGTCGAGTCGTCTACCTCTGCCGCAATCCCAAGGACAACTTCGTGTCCTTGTGGCACTTTATGAGTAAACTCATGAAGAACAACGGTCGAGAGCCTCTGCCTCTCGAGGTCGGCTTCGACCACTTCTGCCAAGGGCGTTCCCACTCCGGACCTTTCTGGGATCACATGTTAGGCTACTGGAAGGCAAGCCTGCAACAACAAGTAGGAGGAGGGAGGAAGTGCAATGTCCTGTTCATCCGGTACGAGGAGCTGATGAAAGATCCCGCGTCGGAGCTGAGGAGGCTTGCGGAGTTCGTGGGGTGTCCCTTTACGCGGGAGGAGGAGGAGAACGGGGTGGTGGAGGACATCGTAGAGACGTGCGGGTTCGAGAAGCTGAGCAACTTGGAGGTGAACAAGGTCGGGAAACAAACCATGCTGCGTACAACGGTCGACAACATCAGTTTTTTCAGGCAAGGTGTGGTTGGAGACTGGATGAACCAGCTCACACCCGATATGGGTCAACGTATCGACAAGATTATTGAAAAAAATTTTGAAGGTTCAGGTCTAGCGCCTTGACGTAGGAGATCGGCCATTCGACCAGTCCAGATTAACCAGCTTGTTGTTTGGGTCCCGTTTCTACTGCATTTTCTGTTTTTCGACATTTTATCGACCAAGTCAAATCATGTAATATTTATATTTCAGGTTTTGGCCGTCCTTAACATTTATAGGTCACGGTTGCGAAGCATCCCACAATTAGCAACTAGAATGTTCCATCGGATAACAAATCTCCCACATGATATGATGAAGATGCGAGGAAAAGCGAGTTTTGGAGATAAGTCATGTGAACTAGGAAATTATGTAGAGGTAAGTCTCTCTCTCTATGTGGATGTTAAAATGGATTTTTTTTTTCAAAAAAAAAGGACGAATTATAGCATAATTGCGAAAAAAGAAAGAAGTTTTGATATTTTGCAACGAGGAAAACAACTCGCCAACTGAGTTGGCGGGGTCAAAGGGCTCGTCAACTCAGTTGACGAGCTAGGGGTGTTGGGGAAAGGGGGGGGGGGATTATAGCCGTTGGCTTTTGTAGGGGGTTGGGGGGAGAAATTATAGTCGTTGCACAACGGCTAATACAAACTTCTATATATTTTCTTGTCTCAACCAAATCATTCAGCACTCTCACTCTCTTCCCTCTAGCAAAGCCTCCAACACTCTCTCTGTCTCTCTGCCTCGAGCAAAGCTTCCAACAATAAAAAAAAAAACTGCCTGCAGCCAAAGTTCATCTGAGTTTCTTGTAGCAAAAGTTCTCAATCGTCATGGATCGTAGCGTAAGAATTGTATGCTCGCACGGCGGTAAAGTAAATGGGTTAAATTACGAAGGAGGAGAAAACCAATTTTTTTTAACTTATCCGAATATTAGTTTTGAAAATATACGTAATCATATTATTGAACATTGTTCTATTCATTATGATTTTATTCTGAAGTCTATTTTTGGTTCTAATTATTTTTTGATAGATAGTGAAGATGCATGTAATTATATTCTTGAGATTAATTCACAATCACAGTATATAAAAATATATGTTATTAAAGTAGCAACAACATTTGATAATAGAAATAATGAATATTTTTCTGAATACCAGCATGTTAGTTCGAGTGCTAGTCCTTCTCAACAAATTGTTTTATTTTTCCAAGAAGGTCATTCATCAGATGAATCTAACCATGATGATGATAGTGACAACGACGATGGAAATAGTGATAATTTAGTTAAAAATGTAGATTATACGGTAGATGATGATGTTGTAAAAGCTATCACTGATGAAGTATTTAAGGGACGACCATTTCCTAGCCGTTCTCACTTTAGAAGTTTTATAAGTAATTTAGCAATTAAATATAATTTTAGTTGTTCAGCTAGTGTTATGAATAATGCTCGTGGAATTATATATAGTTGTGATCAACCGAATTGTAATTGGAGAGTATATGTCAAATCCATTGGAAATGGAGATATAGTTAAAGTTAGTACATTAGAAAATCGTCATTCTTGTTTAGGGAGACTTAGTACAGGACGTCATCGACTAGCTACCGCTGCATGCATTAAGACCATGATAATTGATATTATTAGAGATAACCAGTCATATAGTCTATCACAAATTGTTAAAGATATATATAGGGAGTACCGTATACAAGTTAGTTATTCCAAAGTCTGGAGAGCCCAAGAGACGGCATTAGCTGAAATTAATGGTAGTTATGATAAGGCATACGCTAGTCTTGAGGAGTATTGTTATAGAATTATGGAGACGAATCCAGGTAGTAGATGTTTTATTAAAACTGCCAAAAATAATAGCTTTCAACGAATTTTTATTTGTTTTAAGTCATGTATTGACGGGGTTTTAAGGGGCTGTTTACCGGTTATTAGTACTGATGCTACATTTCTTTCGTCTAAATATCAAGATTTCTTATTTATTGCTTGTGCTCACGATCCTAACTATCAATTATATCATATTGCTTATGCTGTTGTTGAATGTGAGAATAGTGATTCTTGGTCTTGGTTTTTAAACTCTCTTAAAATATCTTTTGAAAGTTTTTTTTAATGATTGGAGTACAATTTCATTTATACCTAATAAGCAAAAAGGATTAATAAATGTATTCGTGCTATTTTTCCTGCATCTCCTTATTTTTTTTGTTTTCAGCATTTTAAACAAAACATAAAAAAAGTTATGAAAGAACTAGCATTTCAATACTTGTTAGACTCGCTTACTAGATCATATAATGAAACAGATGCAGAGAGTGTGCTTGATATAATTAAAGCCGAGAACATAATGTTATACGATTGGCTTATTGGTGTAAACGTTGAAAGTCATCGATTTGAATATTGGATAACAGCGTATGCTACTTGTCCTAGATTAGATATTAACACTTCTAATCTTGCTGAATGTTTCAATAGCTGGATTAAGAAATTACGAGATAAGCCAATAACAATACTTCTCGATGATATTAGAGCCAAGATTATTATACTTCATGACAATTGTAGAAAGAATGCTGAAAATATAGACATAGATTATTGTCCGAAGATGTTAAAGACTATGGCTTTTTGAGTGTCTTGTAGTATCTTAGTTTATCTTGTATAGATTAGTTTCATAGTGTATCGACTTAGTGACTTAGTGTTAGACTCTTGCAACCTAGGTTTCATCGGTTTAACCTAGAAATGGCTTATTAACCTAGAATTGCATCAACTTAATTTATTTTTATTCTTGAACCTTGTATTGATACAACATATCATATATAGGTTGTGTGACACCAGCTTGGGCATCGAGAGACACACCTTACTCAGGACTTCAGGCGAGTACATTCTCTGATAGTTTCCATTATTTGATAATTTCTATGATTCTGGTCTATAGTATTGTTTTACCTAATTTCTTGACACTTGGATACACGAATTAGTATTACATGGATTCACTTTCTTGCGACACGTATATTATACTTGTCTGGCCTCTACTTTAGGACTCATTACTGGCATCACAACAAGACACACCTACTGGAATCACCTATTTTATCTGGCTGGACTCATATTTGATTTGCGTGTCGGAATTGGATTCATTTATACTAGTCGGGCGGGAAAATACTCTAGTAGACATGTAAACATTTCCAAAATCTGGAATCACCCCCTCTAGTCTAATTAGGAATGATAGCAGCCGCACACCAAGTGTGCGGTGAGCCGTACTTACCCCATAGCCGTTTACATGTCGAAAGCGGTATATCAAAACACACTAGTTAATATTTTCTTGCTGGCTTCACATTATACTTGCTGGATTCACATGATACTTGTTGGACACACATCTTATTTATCTAGTTCAGTTCGCATCTTTTCACAGTCTTATTTACTGTATTTTCTTGATTCGTCATGCCTATCTTGTCTTGCTGCTTACATTAACTGTGACTGTATTTTATTCTCTGATTAATTTTTTTCCCTTGTTCACCATGTATTACTTACTATAACTGTTTATAGTCTTTGTCAATTAATTGGAATTGCTAGCAGAGGTGTACTTCGCTCCAATCCTGACTGGATATATTTTTTCAGATGATTGGCTTATAAGGTAGTGTCCTATATTCTAGGGGCCGCAGAACGGCGTACCTTTAGAGGATACTCTTGTAGACCAAGAGGACTTAGTTGCAGAGCCTGAGGAGGTTTAATTTATATTAGATTATATTAGCCTATTATATTGTTGAGATTCATAGTTGTATATTATTTCAGATTGTGGATTGTATCTTTATTCTTTCCTTCGCTTTTCCATTCGTGCTTTATCTTCCTTAGTTTGTTTTGTGATTAAGATTAGTTATACTTGTGAGATACCATATTGCTCCTCCGTTTGGAGTTGAGATGATTGACATGTACCATATTATATTGTTGAGATGATAGATAGTTAGAAATGACCCAGACAGCGTTCTACCGTCGATGCTGCGGCGTAGGCTGGGCGTAACCACGTACTCGTGCCCGAATATCTGGGTACGGGTCGTGAAACGTAGTCAGGAAGCCGTTTAGAGGAATGACTACAAGTACATATCCTAATGAGCTGGTGCGCTCAGATATATGTGACTTCTACTCTCCACAAAGGGCCGGGGTAAAGTTTATCACTTTTTCTTTGACGATTTCTTGGGAAACGCATTGGCGTATCTTCTTATAATCAAAGGATGAAGCATTCGAGAACCTCAGGGACTTCAAGTTTGGAGCTAAGCGTCATATCGGTCTATAACTCGATAGACTCCGAAATTTTCTTTACGAAGTGCATTATTCTTTGGATTCATATCGTTTATCTTAGAACATGGAATTGACTATGGAACATGTATCGTTCTTTGGATTCACATCGTTCATCTTGGAACATGGAATTGACTATGGAACATGCATCATTCTTTGGATTTGTATCGTTCAACTGAGAACATAAAATTGACTATGGAACGACATCTTCGTACTCTTTCTGTCCATTGAAGGTGCAGATAGGAAGGGCGAGCAGGTAACAGTAATGATGACTTCTATATTGTTGTTCAAAGAGCCTTCCAGATTGTCTATAGGAGAAGGTTGCACTTGCGGTTATGTCCCTAGTACCGTTCGTCACTTCTGAGGTAACTCTGGTTCAATGTCAGATCCACATAAATATCTTTCGATTGTGGGGGATTTCCGGAGGACCGTATCGTCCAGAGTTGTTGGCACTTCTATAGAAGAAGACGTAGTCCAAGAAGGAATCCTCTTTTGAAAAGACAACATTTGAACCAAAAATCGAAGAGCAGTCAGCTAGAAGAGTCAGGAGGTCGAAGGACCAAAGATGATCTTATCACCTATCATATGGAGGTCATACCACTTACTAATGATGAGGCGATAAAGACCAGCAACTCGGTCTGCTAAGAGGAGGCATTCCATGAAGAGATTGACCCCATAACAACACTTGGGATGTAAACCCCCTGATTTTTCAAGATTTTTAAAACTGGATTTTTTCAGAATTTTCTGGGATTTTTCGGAAATTTTTACTAATTAAAAATTAGGGTATTTTGGCATTAAATAAAATTAAATATTTTAAAAATATATTAAAATATTATGAAAATAATATTTTATGGTGTAAAATGAAAATCTGGACTTAGGGTAATTTTCTGAGAATTTATTGGACCCTGAAAATATTTTTAAAAGCCCTAAAACTATTTTTAAAATTTAAAAATAAATAAACCCAAACAAACCGGACTGAACCGGGTTCAAACCGGCCTGAACCGGCTGAACCCGGTCCAGCTGAACCGGATCGGTCCAACCCGCCCTAGCGGGTCGGGTCCGCCCGCCCGAACCCGCAGACCCGACCCGGAGACCCGTTCCTCTCCCCCACTCGCCTGCGACCCGGTCAGCCGCCCACATCCGTCGCCGGAGCCCTCGTCGCTCCGCCCGGCCCGCTCCCCCGTGACCCCGCCACGTCCCCGTACCCGTCGGCCCCTCCTCCGCCTCTCCCGGCCGACCCCCGCCTAGCTCCCACTACTTAATCCCCCCACTCGGCCCCCTCCGGCCACCTAACCCTAAATCCAGCGCCGGCCGTGCCACCACTTCCCCTCGCCGAGCCTCGCCAGCACCGCCTCGCCGACGACGTCGCCCCCGCACCGCAGCCCCCTCTTCTTCCTCCTCCTTCCCTCTCCTCACCTCCCTCGACAGACCCGACCCCGAGCCCCTCCGGTAAGCATCTGCCGCCTCCGGCGCCTGCCGCGCGCCGCCGTCCAGCCTCCCCGCTGCAGCGCCGCCCCTCCGCCTCAGCTCCGGCAAGCACCCCCAAAACCCTAACCCTAGGGTGGACACAGGACACTTCGTGTCGTATCGGACACGGAAATTCTGGTTTCCAGGAGCCCTGTTCAGGTACCTGTATATTTCTCCTCGTAGCTCTATTTTCGATTCCGTCAGTTGCGTCGCGAACCCTGCGTGACCCTCTCGGTGCCGGTGTAACCCGCGCGGGGCATCGCGTCCTGTGGCGATCGCGAACCGCAATCCAAAAACAGGAAAAACAACGCCCTGATTCACCCCGGAACTGGGTACGCCCCGCCAAACGGGACGACTTGGTCGTGTGCGATCTTCACAGATACGTGCACGTCGTTGATACGGACGTGTGGAATTTTGCAGAAGTCGATTCGGGTGTGCGTGCACACCGGAATCAACGCGTATCCGCGGACACCGTCCCGTATCCGTCAGTTCTGGAACGCGTCCTAACTTTGTGTACACACGTCGGATCGAAACGAAACTTGCACCATCGGACTCGTAGCAATACGCTGGTCCTGTGACCCAAGTTTGGTTCGATTCTGAGAACGTTGACGAAATCGCGTGTCGTGGGTCCCACATGCTCCACTTGACGGGCGATTTTGTGATCGGCTCATCGGAATCCAATTATGGAAGTTCCGTTGGGTTCGTATCATCGTTCCTGACCCGTTGACACTAAGTTTGGCAAATTTGGAGACCTTTGTCCCTGACACATTTTTCGGTGCAAAGCGGGCCCACATGCGGACCCCGTTTTGATCCGAAATGATCATTTTTGCCCTTGTCTCCAAATTGGACTCAAGGACAGGCATTTCTAACTGATTGATATTTTCTGGATCTGATGGTGATGTTTATTTCAGCAACCGAAGTACTGCCTACAAATCCCGCTGAAGTCAGAGCCACAGTTGGAGACAGAACCACAGGCAAGTGTACCTTGCCAACTCGCAGTGATTCCTGTTATAGTACTTTGCTTGAGTTCCTTGTACATACATATATAATCTTGATTTAATTGTTCAACCCAGGACCGTGTGACTTACTTAGCGTCCGATTATAGTCGGGTGCCAACCCCGTATGCGAAGTTGTGTAAAGTCACATAGACATGGATATCGTGACCCTTTGCATTCTCGTACTTGCATTATCAAGTATGTTTTACCCAGGACACCTGATACTATTCATGAGACAGAATCTTCCTGAGATATTCATGGTGATTCTGTATAGGATACAGTTTTCATGACTTATTCCTTTGCTTAGATATTATATGACTGGATGCATTAGTTATGATCCTGTATGGCATGGACATGAGACATCGTGGACATGAGATGCATGATTATATTGGGTGGGGAGAGTCACACAAACTACAGGTTGATTATATATTATGCCGGCGTCGTAGTCTCCCTTTGAGCTAGACAACCACATGATATCACTGCTACCGGCTCCCCGACACAGAGCTTGTAGTGGTTTTAGCTTGAGTTCTAGTGCTACTCTCATCTTGCATTTATCACTTAACTGGTTACATAGTTTACCCTATTGTTTATTTATTGCTGCACTGCTTTATTTTTTTTGGCATGAGTTATTTTGTACCTTGCTATGTCCCCTGAGGACCTGGATCCGGATTATGTCCCCAGGTATAGCCGAAGAGATCCATCCAGAGATATAACGTACATGAGCACTTCCAGGAGCTGTACCAGAACCTGAGGACGAGATCGTGCCAGAGGACTTCTCCTGAGCATTGGCTTTATATAGTTAGTTATTTCTGTTTCTATTTTCAGTTCCTTTATTTCCTGTCTATTGCATTGATGTATCAGACATATTCTCGGATTGTTCCCCGAGACACTTTTATTGAGATTTGTTAGTTTATTCTCTTTGCATTATTCTGGCATTTGATCTGTGATTATCTGTTGTGGATGAGATTATTATAGACTGTGACTTGTAATACTTGATCTATTTATTGTTAGACTACAGCTTAAGCATGCCCTGATGGATCCATTAAATTGGGTTGTCCATCGGTGCGTGCTGCTGGCCATTGCCGCGCATCCAGTCCCTCGATATTTTGGGACTGGGGCGTGACATGGTTTTTGTGGTGGCCCATGCAGGTCTTCGACTAAATTGTTCGGTTTCAACTTAGGGACCGAGCAAGCCTTCAATAAGAATATGATAAGTTTTAGGATCTCATCCACTTGCTTGAAACGTTCTTGATGTCTATATCGGATTCAAAATTAATTCTTAACTTGCATCTTGCCTTGATTCCTGTGCGTCTCTTATAGTTTATTTTGATGCAGAGCAATGGATTTACAAGCACGCGACGAGACTCCCGCAGGAACACCACAAGTTGCAGATGCCACCTATGACGATGAAGTGACCCCAGTTGGTGGAGGTCAACTAGAACAACAAAACAGTCAAGATACCTCAAGAGATCGGCAAGATGATATTCCACCTCCATCGCAGTTCACACCACCAATGCCTGTATTCCCACAAGGACAAGCTATAGACGGGCAACAGATGTTTCACATGATCTACGCAATGATGCAAGCTCAATAGCAGATTCAACAAGAGACTTTGAGTCGCAGCCTAGCACTTATACTGGAGCAGGCGAATCTACCAACTCGACGGCCAACGACGGGCTCTATCACCGATTTCCCGCAGCTGAAGCCCCGTACCTTCTCAGGCAAGGAGGAGCCCACTGAAGTTCATGAGTGGCTCACCAACACACAACACCAGTTGGAAGCAGCTGAGCTTCCCAGAGAACGTTGGATGACTGTCGTTAGAATACAGTTGACGGATAATGCGCATCACTGGTGGCTATCTGAGGAGACACGGCTCGGACCAGACCGAGTCACTTGGAAAGAGTTCTCTAGACTCTTCCAAGAGATGTACATTCCAGCTATCGCTCGATCAGAACTTCGGGACAAGTTTAATCACCTCACTCAGGATGCTAAGACGGTGGAAGAGTACAACGCTGAGTTCATTCGTCTAAGTCGCTTCGCCCCAACATTGATCCCGACGGAAGAAGAGAAGGCTGAGAAATTCTTCGACGGACTAAACATTGAGCTACAAAAACTAATTGGATCCATTGCACCTACTTCGTACTCGGACGTCCTTGCTGCAGCACGACGCATGGAGCGCATCATCAGGAGAGAGACCAGTCTGAAGCGGCCATCCACATCAGCACCAGCCGGAGCACCACAAGAAGAAGTTGCAAAAAGACCTCACATAATCCAGCTACCAGAAGCATCTCCACATGCAATACCTGTCTGTCCATATTTTCATAGGCGAGGTCATATAGAGAACAAGTGCAGACGAAAAATAAGATTATGTTTAGCTTGCGGATATAGTCAGCATTTATTGAGGGAATGCCCTGAGCGTCGAGAAGGAGCACCAAGGGTAAACCAACAAGCGTTACCAGCACCGAGGCCAGCCTATCCAGCATTGAGAGCACCGCAAACGGAAGTTGAAGGGGTTATACCACCACCTCCAGGAGGGTATCAGCCGAGGCCACCTTTAATGCCCAGGGCACTACTCTTCCAGCAGGCTCAGCAGCAGAAGAATCAACTGCAAGGACGCGAACAAGCTTTCGCGATGACAGTAGAGGACGCACAGACTCGTAGAGTAGCTAATGCGCGTAAGTGATTCGTAGCTACCATTCCTAGTCTTGTTTAGCTCGTGCCTGTTGGTTCGTGACCTCAGCCCTAACCTAGTAATTTGGAACTTGTTAATAATAATCTAGTTTTCTAAAAGTTGTAGTTCTCTTGCTTTAACTAGATTTTCTTTACTCTGGAAAGTGCATAACTTCCATTCTTAGGGAAACGATATTTTCCCTAAGTGTCTTGTGATGTGTTCGAACAATGCTCGCAACCGTGTCATCTCTGTTGACCGGTTATTCTTTGATTGCGAGGACGCATTCCTCTTAAGGTGGGTAGATTGTAAACCCCCTGATTTTTCGAGATTTTTAAAACTGGATTTTTTCAGAATTTTTTGGAATTTTTCGGGAATTTTTACTAATTAAAAATCAGGGTATTTTGGCATTAAATAAAATTAAATATTTTTAAAATATATTAAAATATTATGAAAATAATATTTTATGGTGTAAAATAAAAAACTGGACTTAGGATAATTTTCTGAGAATTTATTGGACCCCGAAAATATTTTTAAAAGCCCTAAAACTATTTTTAAAATTTAAAAATAAATAAACCCAAACAAACCGGACTGAACCGGGTTCAAACCGGCCTGAACCGGCTGAACCTGGTCCAGCTGAACCGGACCGGTCCAACCCGCCCTAGCGGGTCGGGTCGGGTCCGCCCGCCCGAACCCGCAGACCCGACACGGAGACCCGTTCCTCTCCCCCACTCACTTGCGACCCGGTCAGCCGCCCGCATCCGTCGCCGGAGCCCTCGCTGCTCCGCCCGGCCCGCTCCCCCGCGACCCCTCCACGTCCCCGCACCCGTCGGCCCCTCCTCCGCCTCTCCCGGCCGACCCCTGCCTAGCTCCCCCTACTTAATCCCCCCACTCGGCCCCCTCCGGCCACCTAACCCTAAATCCAGCGCCGGCCGTGCCACCACCTCCCCTCGCCAGCGCCGCCTCGCCGACGACGTTGCCCCCGTGCCGCAGCCCCCTCTTCTTCCTCCTCCTTCCCTCTCCTCACCTCCCTCGACAGACCCGACCCCGAGCCCCTCCGGTCAGCATCCGCCGCCTCCGGCGCCTGCCGCGCGCCGTCGTCCAGCCTCCCCGCTGCAGCGCCTTTCCTCACCTCAGCTCCGGCAAGCACCCCCAAAACCCTAACCCTAGGGTGGACACAGGACACTTCGTGTCGTGTCGGACAAGGAAATTCTGGTTTCTAGGAGCCCTATTCAGGTACCTGTATCTTTCTCCTCGTAGCTCTGTTTTCGATTCCGTCAGTTGCGTCGCGAACCCTGCGTGACCCTCTCGGTGCCCGTGCAACCCGCGCGGGGCATCGCATCCTGTGGCGATCGCGAACCGCGATCCAAAAACAGAAAAAACAACGCCCTGATTCACCCCGGAACTGGGTACGCCCCGCCAAACGGGACGACTTGGTCGTGTGCGGTCTTCACAGATACGTGCGCGTCGTTGATATAGGCGTATAGGATTTCGCAGAAGTCGATTCGGGTGTGTGTGCACACCGGAATCAACGCGTATCCGCGGACACCGTCCCGTATCCGTCACTTCTGGAACGCATCCTAACTTTGTGTACACACGTCGGATCGAAATGAAACTTGCGCCATCGGACTCGTAGCAATACGCTGGTCCTGTGACCCAAATTTGGTTCGATTCTGAGAATGTTGATGAAATCGCGTGTCGTGGCCCCCCACATGCTCCACTTGACGGGCGATTTTGTGATCGGCTCATCGGAATCCAATTATAGAAGTTCCGTTGGGTTCGTATCATCGTTCCTGACCTGTTGACACTAAGTTTGGTGAATTTGGAGACCTTTGTCCCTGACACATTTTTCGGTGCAAAGTGGGCCCACATGCGGATCCCGTTTTGACCCGAAATGATCATTTTTGCCCTTGTCTCCAAATTGGAATCAAGGACAGGCATTTCTAACTGATTAATATTTTCTGGATCTGATGGTGATGTTTATTTCAGCAACCGGAGTACTGCCTACAAATTCCGCTGAAGTCAGAGCCACAGTTGGAGACAGAACCACAGGCAGTGTACCTTGCCAACTCGCAGTGATTCCTGTTATAGTACTTTGCTTGAGTTCCTTGTACATACATATATAATCTTGATTTAATTGTTCAACCCAGGACCGTGTGACTTACTTAGCGTCCGATTATAGTCGGGTGCCAACCCCGTATGCGGAGTTGTGTAAAGTCACATAGACATGGATATTGTGACCCTTTGCATTCTCGTACTTGCATTATCAAGTACGTTTTACCCAGGACACCTGATACTATTTATGAGACATAATCTTCCTGAGATATTCATGGTGATTCTGTATAGGATACAATTTTCATGACTTATTCCTTTGCTTAGATATTATATGACTGGATGCATTAGTTATGATCCTGTATGGCATGGACATGAGACGTCGTGGACACGAGATGCATGATTACATTGGGTGGGGAGAGTCACACAAACTACAGGTTGATTATATATTATGCCGGCGTCGTAGTCTCCCTTTGAGCTAGACAACCACATGATATTACTGCTACCGGCTCCCCGACACAGAGCTTGTAGTGGTTTCAGCTTGAGTTCTAGTGCTACTCTCATCTTGCATTTATCACTTAGCTGGTTACATAGTTTACCCTATTGTTTATTTATTGCTGCACTACTTTATTTGTTTTGGCATGAGTTATTTTGTACCTTGCTATGTCCCCTGAGGACCTGGATCCGGATTATGTCCCCAGGTATAGCCGAAGAGATCCATCCAGAGATATACCGTACAAGAGCACTTCCAGGAGCTGTACCAGAACCTGAGGACGAGATCGTGCTAGAGGACTTCTCCTGAGCATTGGCTTTATATAGTTAGTTATTTCTGTTTCTATTTCCAGTTCCTTTATTTCCTGTCTATTGCATTGATGTATCAGACATATTCTCGGATTGTTCTCCGAGACACTTTTATTGAGATTTGTTAGTTTATTCTCTTTGCATTATTCTGGCATTTGATCTGTGATTATCTGTTGTGGATGAGATTAGTATAGACTGTGACTTGTAATACTTGATCTATTTATTGTTAGACTACAGCTTAAGCATGCCCTGATGGATCCATTAAATTGGGTTGTCCATCGGTACGTGCTGCTGGCCATTGCCGCGCATCCAGTCCCTCGATATTTTGGGACTGGGGCGTGACATGGGATGTTGATCAATCTGCCTGAAGGAGCTAAACCTATCAGATGCTTATATATATTCAATAGAAGAAAATGGAAGCAGCCAGAATAATTGAGTTCAAGAATAGGCTTGTAGCCTTGGAGTTTTCTCAGATAACAGGGGATTTAGTTCTTAGGCATCTCGTTGAGGGTGTCATATATTATGATGATGATTGCCATAGTTACTATTCATAAGTTGATTGTTTATCAGATGAAGGAAGACAATAATAAGAGATTCACGAACAACAGACAGAATTATTGTCATTCAGGTTTGAAGACAGTCTGCGGGTTGGTGATATCTCAATGCGGCCTGAAGCAAATCCCAGGATGTGGCAGCAAAAGTTTAACAAGTCATATAGTAAAAGTTATCGCAGGATCAGTGAGACACACATGCGTGTGTACACAAAGTTCGCTAATAAGAAAGGAGTCATTTTTGTATCTATGTGAACGACTAGCTAATCCCAACTATGAAAATAGAAGTATCACTAGAACAAAGATGTCCTTTTGTCCAGACTCAGGATATGGGATTGGGATATCATCCTTAAGGATATAAGATAATCCAGATGCCAATGGGGCTTGCTCAGTCACAAGCGTTGTGCACTACAAAGAGGCCCGTGACCTCATGCTACAGTGGGTGACACCACATGAGGGAGTGAACCTCGGCTTCGAGCTATGTCACAACGGTGTAGCACCGCACGGAAGTGCAAGGCTTCATGTAGGGAGGTAGTACAACACTACTAAGAGGCCTATGACCTCATGCTACAGTGGGTGACACCACATGAGGGAGTGAACCTCGGCTTTAATCCATGTCACAGCTGTGTAGCACCGCACAGGAGCACAAGGCTCCATGTTGTGTGTAGTAACGACACTACTAAAAGGCCTGTGTCCTCATGCTACAGTGGTATGACACCACAATAGGGGGATCCTCGGCCCTGGGCGGCCATGTCATGTGGCGTAGCACCGCACAGAAGCGCAATGCTTCATGCCGGATAATAAACTCTCTATATTGAAAGAACTTACCTAAGTGTATGGATAGAGATATAGGCCCTCTCTTGAGGGAAAGCGTGTAGATGCCCAAGATACATACACTGAGACCAGGTCAGCACAGGGCCTTTAACGTGCGACCGGATGGCACAGCTGAGGTCATTGTATGAGTGGGGAGAATAACAGCTATGGTGCAGAATTTAAGGCCTAGTCCATTCTTGTATCGTACTGTTGTTTGACCCATGCGGGAAGATTCAAGTCGTCCGCGACATTTATCCTAATGTATGATGACAGTCACTGTGAGGAATGCTCCACCATATATTGTGATATATGTGGGAGATTGTTGATATTTTTCACTTAGCTTTGGGAGTTTTAGTCCCACATTGGAAAATCACCAATGTGTATATCTCAATATATAGCTATGCTTAGTATTTGTATATGTACATGGGGTGGAAGCCCATGTGCGTTGAATTTTTCTAGAGGGATTAAGTGTGAAGTCCCTTATGACAATCTTTATTTTGTCACCACCTTTGAGAAGTTTTAGTTAGGAGCTAAGCCTTAAAGGGGCTTAGAGACTTGGACTCGGACTCGGACTCATGGGCGCAAAGTGACATTTTATTGGCTCACTTTGCACTTAGCATGTCAGCTTCGTCGGATGGCACTTGTGCGCTCCTTTATGCGCGAGTTTCATGCATGATTGCTAGCTCGGGCGCATGCTTCATGGCGAATGTGGCATGACGCTATGCGTCCCGGCGCTATGCGGCCAAGGCACTATGTGTCCAGGTGTTATGCGGGCAGGGGTTATGCGTCCTGGAGTTATGCGGCCAGGGGTTATGCGGCCTGGAGTTATGCGGCCAGGGTCTTTTTCGCCAGGCGTTATGCGACCTGGGGCTATGTGGCCAGGTTTGGATGAGCGAGTTGCATGTGGAGTGGACTGGGTCTGCTTTAGGTGGCGCATGCGGCACATGTTTTTCTGTGCGACGCGGGCAGCTGCTTTCGACGTTTGAAGGCGCTATCTTTGTAGTACTGCAGTACAGCGTGACCAGCAGCGGAGGCGGAGCATGCAGCATGGGCGACGCCTGCGGCATTGACACCTGGTTTTGGGGGATCTGGTCGGTCAGCGCATATGCGGCCTGGTGTTCCCTCAGGCCGCATAGGTGATGTTTTTTTCTATTTATATAGAGGACCTCCTCTTTCATTTGGGGAGAGAGAATACAGATGGAAAATTGAGAACACCAGATCATATGCGGCCCAGACTGTCTCCCTCTCACATGGTGTTTTCGAGTATGTTTGAATGTGACTTTGAGCATTCCAGAAGTTCTTTTGTGAACTTGCTGGTTCATGGGGGCAGATCGTCTGTACGACGAATCTTTCTTTGAGCAACGGTGGTTTTGACTACCCCAGCAAGGAGCGTCTCTTCAGTTTTTTTGCTTCATTATTTCTTATTATAGCATCTACGAACGTAAAGAGAAGAACGTTTTACTTGTTACTTGTTGTAATCTTCATTTTCTTCGGAGCCAGTTTGTAACTTGTTCTTGGTTCGTGCTTTGTTGGAATCGAGTAATATCATATGAGAAACTTTTGTGTGAATCTCTGATCTCGACGACAACTTGGGTTCCAGTAGAGAGCTGACATTCGGATCTCGCTAGCAGCTCTACTATGACCCGCGTTCGGTATGGTAAGCGAATTTCGAGCTGAAAATACCACCTTTGATCCGTCTAGGGACCAACACATTTTAGCAGTAATATTTCAACAGCTAAAAGGAACACCTTCATTCAATCAGCGCACCTTTCTCCCGTGACTAAGGATGACAAGTACTTGGGTCACCAATTATTGAAGCATAAATCCCTAACCGACACTTTCCTTCTTCTCATCACCAGGTGCAATGATCGTCTTCAAGGGTGGAAATCAAAGCTACTTTCCCATGCTGGCAAAGCCGTCCTCATTGAGTCCACTTTGAGTTATAGATCTTCCAATTTACTATAGGCTTGTGATAAAGGCACAACAAAGTAGACTCAGGGCTAGCCCAGTATTGGTGCTAGCCCAATTATGAAGAAATTTTACTCAGGTTAGTCCAAATTTTACTAGGGCTGCCCACCCTCTTCACCTCCCTCCTCCTGCTCCCCCTCCCGCTCCTCCACCCCGCACGCAGCAGCGGCCTCGTCCTACTCCGCTCGTCGCCGCCCCCACCGCTCACCGCCGCCACCTCCGCGCGCAGCTGCAGTCCTGTACTCCACCGCGCGCGCCCCTCCGCCTCCTCCTCCTTGGTAGGACTGTTAAAATTTTAACAGTCCGGAAGGGAGGGCTACGCGAGGTAACACGAGGGCTGGGCTGCGTGGAGGCTTTTGACAGTCCTGATTATAAAAAAAAATCAATTGGAAGTGGACAGCCCGATGAGTAATTTTTGGGAGTGACAAATTTGTAATTATCAATGGCGAAAATTTGGGTTATCCCGAGTCACTTTTGTAGTGCCTTTATCAAGAGCCTTTACTTATATGTCGTCCTATTCACTGCCTAAGTCTGTCACTAGAAAAATGGATCAAATTCACAGGAATTTTTGGTGGGGCGACACCAATGAAGATGAAGGAAGGAAACTTCACTTTCTTGCTTGGGAGAAATTTACTCAACCTAAAATCGATGGAGGGCTGGGCTTCAGGAAAACTCATTGGGTTAATGATTCCCTTGTGGGCAAACTAGTGTGTAGATTCCTTGAAAATCCTCACCTTCTTTGGCCGCGACTACTAAGAGGTAAATTGTTTTTGGAATGTGCAAAAATCTTAAAGGGCTTCCTGTACTTGGGCGAGCATGCTGCTCATCCGCAGTGACTTAAGGCCTCATTGTTGATGGAAAATTAAAGAAGGGTGATTCATTATCGGTTTGTCCGCATCTTCTCAAGGGCGAAGACTCCCTCATTCCCTAGAAGCTGTTTGGACTCATCTCGAGTATCAATTCAGATCTCTCTAGGCTGATACTGAGAGAATTCGTATACACAAGGAGGACTGCAAACAAGACTTCTGATACACTGGCCAGGCATGCACTGACTTGTAACCTAAACTCTGTGTTCTTACAACCACCGCCTTGTATCATCCAGCCTTTGGCTGAAGACTTCCAGGCCCGGCCTCCTGCTGTATCAAATCCTGTAATGCTTCACTTTAGCTATGAAACATTTTCATTTTCAAAAAAAAAAAAAAAAAAACTTTGAAGTTGGATTTCAACTATTGATTAACTAAAATAGGTAGGAGTAAATATTAAAGATTTATTAGGGTAGACTTCTTTATTCAGTGGGCCTGGTTCTTGAATATTAGGTAGATTGATTATTAAGGGGAAGTGATCTTTAGTCAGTATTGGGTTCAAATTATATTGACCTTATATTAATTCTTTTTGGTCTTATCTTATTTTAAAAGGAATTGGGTTGTAGGTTTATGAATCAAGCCATAGAAATAATATAAAGAAGTCATATTTTGACATAGAACCTAACACATATATGTACATTGTAATCTAGGTGGAGAGCAACTACTACTTTGGACCGAGACAAGTACTCTATCCTTTGCAATGCGTTATTATATTCTTTTTTTTATTGGCATGATCGTGACACGGTAGGACACACGAATTCGTGTCGTGATTAATTGATTTGTGTCTTAATTTCGTGTCGTGACTATTGATTCGTGTCTTGATCGTGATATCGTGTCAGGAGGGGAGGAAAATATCCGAGTAAATATGTGGACTACCCTAACTTTTTTCATGGTCTTACGTGACTGGTAGCCATCGTACATTTCACGTGCGGTGAGCCTGACTTTACCTCTAGCTGTCCATATGTTGAAACATGTCTTTTAATCAAATTAGTTACTTGTTGCATTTCCATGTCTTGTGCATGTCCAAATTTATTTTCTGATTATGTTATTATATTGTTTACTTACTTTATTACATGTTCTACATTGAGTATTGTAATTTGCTCCAATCCTGATTGGATGTTGACATATCAAAGATGACATGGAGATAGCGATGAGACAGATGACGAGATTTGGAGAATCCTAGAAGACTTAGATTAGGTTTTATTCAGATGTTCAGATGTATCCGTTGTTGTTTATGATGATTTACCGAATTTGTCTCCAGAGCGAGTTTATATGTATGATGTACTAAAGCATGATAGTGGACTGTGGTGGTTGTGGGTGCGTACGTCTGGGTTTTGATACTCGTCTTTAATGATGATAGATATTCGTGATATTAGAGATTGGTAAGGGTTAGAACAACTGACTACCGTCGATACTGTGGCGTAGGATGAACGTTCACAACTCGTGTTCAATCAACCGGACGTGGGGTGTGACAGCTATCCAAGATTTATTTGGTTCATATGCTTATGGAGGTAACATCTCTTGCAACAATTTTATTTCTAAAAACAAATCATGAGCATCAACATCAGATACAACATCATTTTTTATAGCGTATTCATGATTTATACAATAATTTCTCAAATTATTTTCCTCAAATGATATTAGCCATACTCAATCAAACAAGAATCCAAATATCTTTTCAAAACTATACAATTGTTCAAACATACTTCTTAACTCTAAATGAGCAATATCTACAAGAAGAAGAAAATAATTAGTTGTAAAGCAAATCTTCAGCGGTTTGTAGTTTTCTCAGTATTAAAATCTCATCAAATTGTCTTTTTTCTAGAAGTTAAGCGTCTCTCAGGAAATATAGGTGCAACCTCTATATCATAAGCAATTTATTTAGCAAAATTCAAGGCATATGCAAAACCTTCATTCCAATAATTTTCAAAAGAAGAAACAAATCCTCTCAATTGTCTCACCGCAACATCGATACACATCTTTTCATATTGTAAAGATTTACTAAACGAGTTTATGTTATACAAAATATCATACCAAATAACCAAGCTTAACAAAAACTCAAAACTATTAAGTCATGTGTAGCTAACAATCTAGTATCCCTAGATAATCTTGCATCATCAATAAGATTGCTACTTTAAGTAAAGCTTCTTTTATTGGGCCAACTAAATTTTGATTTAATGGCTTTGACACTTCAGGCACAGCGGACGAGCTAATGGAGGCGGAGAGGCATCCCGAGTGCACGGTTGTGGCCAATGTCGAGTTCTCAGAGTGCATGATGACTCCTTCGTCTTCCCCGATGGCGATGTTAACCTTAGGGCACTCCTGTTGGTCGACTGGCCTCTGAATGAAGATCTTCGACACGGCAGCAAAGCTCACGCACAGGGACATAAGGTCTTGATTCAGTGGTAGAGAGGGACATGGGTGGTCGCAGGTGTGGGTCGCAAGTTCACGGCACAGAAAAGGTCGGTCGGAACAAAGATGCTTTTCATGCGAAGGTTGTGACCCGAGGTACGGTACGGCTTCTTTGCTGCCGGTAGTCACCTACCCAGAATTAAAAGCTCGCGGCTGGCTTCGCCATATCGATCTCGAGCGTGCATACCCACTGTGAAACAGTCGAGCTGGAGGTCGAGGTCACCACGGTAGGCTACGAGGAGGTGGGTTCGATAGCGCGGACGGTCTCAGTGCAACAAGTCTACAACATCGAATCCAAAATGGAGAGGGTGGTTCGGCTTCGGCGAGAAGTCAAAGCGCGCTAGTGGTAGAGGGTTCTGTGGGGGGGGGAATGGTGAGGCGTATGCTGTAGGTCAGTAGGAGATTGTTGGTGTTTTTGCCTTTGGACTAGTGAAAGATAGTCCCACATCAGCTACACCACCAAGTGGGTATCTCAATATAATGCTTTGCTTGTGTTGAGGTATGCACATAGGGTGTGGTGAGGCACATGGGTGCCATATGGGGGTATTTTTGAAGGAGAAAAAATGATTAACTTCTCATGAAAGCATTTATTCTTTTTGTCATGCTCTTAGAATTTATTCCATAAGAGCTAAGTCCCAAAGGGGCTTAGCAACTCGGACTTGGGCTCAAGGGCGCAAAGTGGCACTTTGTTGGCATACTTTGCACTTAGCACGTCAATGCAGGTGGACGTTGGGCGATGCATCGCTGCGCCGCTGTCCTGGTGCGCTGCTGCGCTGAAGGCGGTTCAGAGTCAGTTATAGAAAGATTGCGTCTTTAATTCAGATCGAATTTTGTGGGATTTGAATTAATTTTGTTCTATTCTCTTTATAACCGACTATGTGGCCAGGATCTTCTATAAATACTCTCCTTCGTTGATCTTTGAAGGGTGATTCATAATTTTGAGAGAGGGAGAGTTGAAGAGAGGTTGCTGTGCCAATGAGTCCAAGAGTTCGTGCGAGTCCAGGAGGGAGGTGACACGAGCATTCCAGAAGTTCTTCGATAGCTTGCTAGATCCTGGGAGCAGATCGCGGATAGGACGAATCTTGCTATGAGCGCTGATGATTTTGATCACTCCAACAAGAGTTCTGTTTAGATCTTTCTTCTTCTTCTTCTTCTCTTTGTCTGTTCTATCTCAATGTAGCGTCTGCGAACGTAAAGAGAAGAACAATCTTTTATAGCTTCTTTTTTCTTGTAGCCAGTTTGTAACATGTTCTTGGAGGTCTATTTTTTAGGAGTTGTGCATCACTTGGAGAGAGACTCTTGCGAGATTCTGGTGTGCCAACTTCTCCCTTGGTTCTTTGCGATCCATTGGAATCGAGTTCTTCAGAGGACAAACTTGTTTGCCGGAAGCTTTGTGTCTCGACGACAACTTGGGTTCTAGTAGAGAGCAGAATTTTGGGTTTTGTTTGTAGCTCTGCTATTGGCCCGTGTTCTACCATCTTAGATCTGCCTCGGGACTAAAAAATCTCAAAGCAAGATCCGAGCTAGATGGAGAACTGATCAAACCTTCTCGATACAAGCTTTCAAAAGCTTGAGAAGTTTGATGGCGAACACTAAAACATTTGGAAGAGAAAGATCTCTCTGAATCTTCATCTTGTCAAAGTTGCTTATGTGTTGGTTGATCCGGAACCAACCATCCCTGAAGATGGAGGAGAACTTAAGATTGGTGAGACATATGACGCGCATTCCAAGTGGAAGGAGGACAACGACCTCTACAGACTGTTGATCCTAAATGCTATGGATGACTCGATGGCAGAGTCCTACATCAAGAAAGAAAAGGCAAGAGACGTCCGGGAAGATCTTGAGAAGCATTACAAAACTGACGAGAAAATATCAAAATTCTATCTCGTTGAAAAATTCTTCACTATGCAATTTGAAGACGAGAAGGTGATGTTACCACAAGTCAAGGAACTTTTGAATATGCAACAGAAACTAGAGGAAGAAGGCATGAAGCAGGAAGACAAGTTCATGGTAGTGGCTATAGTCACCAAGCTTCCTCCGGGCTGGATTAAGTTCAAGATTGACATGTACCGTAAGAAGATGGAGATCCAACTCAAAGATCTTCTTTACTGGATTCACATTGAAGATAAATCTAGGAGGCAACTGAAGTTGGACTCCCTGTCCAAGCAGTTGGCAAAAGCCAACTTGGTGCATGCTGATGACTCCAAGGCGAAGCAGAAGGCTTCTCACAATAAGAAGAAGGACTCCTATCATCTGAAGGTGAAGTCAGCCTCTTTCAAACCGAAGCCCAAGCCCAAGTCAGAAGTGACTTGCTTTAATTGTGGCAAGAAGGGCCACTACCGAAAAGAGCAGATCCAAGTCCAAACAAACAGAGGAAGGTGAGCCTAACAAGGTTGCTACGATTGTGCAGGTTGTCACAACTGGTGTCAACACTGACTGGTGTGTGGGCACTGGCGTATACTGTCATGTTTGCTTAAAGAATGAGTTGTTCACCACCTACAAGCCTACGTCTGTAAAGGTTATGGTGGCGAACCAGGAACAAGATAAAGTACTTGGGATCAGAACGGTGGTACTGAACCTGACTTCAGAGAAGTCGCTGAAACTTCAGGATGTGATGCATGTACCGATGATTGCCAAGAACCTAGTCTCGAAAAGTCCGCTCTGCAACATAGGCTTGAGGATGGACATCAATGCTGGTTAGATGGTGATGTCCTACAAAGGAACATACTTCGAAAAAGTATTTTGTACCGAATGGGATGTTTAAACTTCAACTTGTAACTCCGCATGGAATTATAAATGCAGTCTCTTCTTCTGGTTATTCTCTTGAGTTATGGCATAATAGGCTAGGACATGTTCATTGTAAAAGAATAAACAAAATATCTTATCTAGGATTTATCTCCTAATATGGTGGTAAGGTGGTGGATAAGTGTGAGGTCTGTGCGCAGACAAATATTACAAAAAAAATTGTTCAAGCGGGTTAACCGAAGCACAGATCTTCTGGAGTTGGTACACTCAAATATCTATGACTTTAAACAGTTCTCCACAAAGGCCAGGATGAAGTATTTTATTACCTTCTTCGATGACTACTCGAAGTATGCATTCATCTACCTGCTCAAGACAAAAGATGAAGCATTCGAGAAGTTCAAAGAGTTTAAGTCTGAGGCTGAACGTCAAACATGGCAATAACTCGAGAGACTCAGAAGTGACTGAGGCAGAGAGTATAGGTCTATTGAATTCGTATCATTCTGCGAAGAACATAGAATTGTCAATGAGACGATTGCTCCATATTCTCCTCAATCAAATGGAGTAGCTGAGAGGAAGAACAGGATGTTGACAGAGATGATGAATTCAATGCTGTTGACTGCGGGTCATTCTAACTGCTTCTAGGGAGAAGCTGCGTTGAAGGCTACGTTCATACTGAACAGAGTGCCGTACGCAACATCCGATATCACTCCTCATGAACTCTGGTTCAAAGTTAGACCCAACTTAAATGTTATTCGAGTGTGGGGGTGTCTGGCATATGTGAAGCTTCCGGACTTGAAAATTCAGAAGCTGGGGATGAGGACTACAAAAGCTATATTCTTGGGTTATGCTAAAAAAATGATACTTAGAGGTTCCTTGATATTGAGTCTAACTATATCATTGAATCTCGTGACGCAGAATTCTTCGAAGATAAATTTGCAAGGCACAAGAACATTATTATTACGAATATTTTGGAGAATAATGTGAGTGCACCGGAGGCTAACACTTCCAATGAAGATGTAGTCCAAGAAGAAATTATTACAGCGACAACGATTGAACCAGAACTCGCAGATTCGGTACGTAAATGAGTGAGGAGGCCAAAGGACTTCAGAGAATATTTTGTCACCTATCATGTGGAAGCAAATCCGCTTACCTATGATGAGACGATGAAGACCAAAGACCCGTAGTGACTGAGGGGGTCGAATACCAAGAAGGAAAGAGGATCAAGTTGGCCCTTGCGAATAGTTGATGTACTATCTCCCTTCAACCCTTTGCTTTGAGCTGTCTTCTGGAGGGAGGCTATAAATGATGAGTATGACTCAATAACCTCCAACAACACTTGGGTGTTGGTCGATCTACATGAATAAGCTAAATCAATCGGATGCAAATGGATCTTTAAGAAGAAGATGAAGGCCGATGGAACTGTTGACAAGTTCAAGGCAAGATTGGTTGCCAAAAGATTTTCTCAGAAGCAGGAGATAGACTACTTCGACACATATGCTCCAATAGCGTGGATGATGCGACCATCAGGATGTTGATTTCTCTGAGTATAATTTACAAGCAAGCTATTCATCAGATGAATGTTAAAATAATATTTCTGAATGGAGAGTTGATCGAAGAGATTTACATGCAACAACCAGAAGGATTCATCGTCAAGGGCCTTGAAGACAAAGTCTGCAAGTTGGTGAAATTATTATACGGTCTAAATAAAGCTCCCAAGATGTGGCACGAGAAGTTTGATAAAGTCATAAGATCAAACGTCTACAGGGTCAGCGAGACGAACAAGTGTGTTTACATAAAGTTTGTTGACGGGAGAGGAGTCATCGTCTGTCTGTGCATGGACGATATATTGATCCTAGGCACGAACCTAACACAAGTCACTGAGACAAAGAAGTTTCTCTCATCCAAGTTCAATATAAAGGACTTGGGGGAAGCTGATGTTATCCTCGGGATAAAGATCATCCAGACGGACACTGGAGTGGCACTGTCACAGTCTCATTATATTGAGAAGATGCTCACATGCTATGGATATCATGATCTTCGAGGGATAGATACTCCGTACAGGTATGAAAAAAAGCTGAAGCCATATCCTAGGGAAAGCGTCAGGAAGTTGGAGTATTCAAACGTCATCGGGAGTTTGATGTATGCAACAACAGCCACAAGGCCTGACATACCTTTCGCCGTAGAAATACTGAGTCGATTCACGAGCAACCCAGGTGTGGAGCACTGGAAGGCTGTGAAGAGAGTGATGAGATATCTCAGGAGGACTCAGAAGTATATACTACACTACATCGAATATCTGACAGTAATGGAAGGCTTCAGTGATACAATCTGGTATTCAGAAGTAGAAAGCGAAAGGTCCACACGAGGATACGTCTTTTCCATGGATGGAGCTGGTATATCGTGGAAGTCAAATAAGCAGACTATGCTCTCTCATTTCTCGATGGAATATGAGTTCTATGCACTGGCGGCTGCAGCGAATGAAGCAGAATGGCTTCGGGAGCTCATGTATAATCTTATATTGGTTTGTGTGCAGATTTCGGTGGTACCAATAAACTGCGATAACCCAACGATTACAGCGGTGGCATCAAATGACCTTTTTAATGGTAAAAAGAGGACTGCACGGTTGAGGCACAGGAAAGTAAATGATATGATAAAGACTAGAGTCATTGGCGTGATTGATGTTCGGAGTCAGGAGAACCTGGCAGATCCGTTCACCAATGGTCTCAAGCGTCAGCTGGTCGAGGACACAACAATCAAAATGGGCTTGAAGACATTATGATATTGTGTCTTTGTAATTCTGCCATAAATTTTTATGCTATTAGTTCAAGAAAAAATCTACTAGACATCTAGATTTGGGTTCAAAGAAGGACCATTGATTAGGAGAATATCAGGAACAGTGGGTAGTCCTTTGAGACATTGAGGGGTTACGGACCCAAAACCACTGTTGTCTACTATTTATTCTTTGTATAGAACAAGTCCTGTGAGAGGATGACTTCGACGCCTTAATGAGTTCTCAAGCATTTTGAATGTCTGGTGTGCTTTGTAGGAAGCACGGTAGCGCAGCACTACAAAGGAGCGAAAGGTCTCTATGCTACAGTGGATGACACCACCATGAGGTTCCTCGATAGGGTAATGCCTCGGCTTTGCGAGCCTTGTCACAGCGGCAGTAGCACCGCACATAGGCATGTAGCCTAATGTTATAGAATAAAGAGTGGTAGGAAATAGTACAAAGAGGCTGGTGACCTCATATTTCAGTGGTGTGACACTACAGAGGTAAAAGATGTAAATTCTCAGCTACGCGATCCATGTCACAGCGGCATAACACCACAAGGAAGCGCAAGACTTCATGCTGGGTAGTTTGGCACTACAAAGAGGCTGAGATCTTATGCTACAGTGGATGACACCACATGAGGTAGTGAACCTCGACTTTAGGCCATGTCATAGCGGCGTAGCACCGCAAGGTTTCATGCCAACGACCCTTTAAAAGAACTCACCTATAGTGTATGGAAAGAGATACATGCCGTCACTTGAGAAAAAACTTGTATACGTCCAAAATACATACACCGAAAGCAAGCGTGCACATGGCCTTTAATGTGCAACCAGAAGTACAGCTGATGTTATTGTGTGAGTGAAAAGAATTACAACTATGGTGCAAAATTCAAGGCTTAGTCCATTCATGTATCATACTGCTATTTGACCCATGCAGGAAGATTCAAGTCGAAGCAACATCTATCCTAATGCATGATTGACAGTCATTGTGGGGACGCTCAACCCATGTATTAAGATATATGGAAGATTGTTGGTATTTTTGCCTTTGGACTAGTGAAAGATTGTCCCACATCGGCTACACCATCAAGTGGGTATCTCAATATAATATTTTGCTTGTGTTTAGGTATGTACATGGGCTGTGGTGATGCACATAGGTGCCATGTGGGAGAATTTTTCTAGGAGAAAAAATGATTAACTCCTCATGAAAGCATTTATACTTTTTGTCATGCGCTTGAAATTTATTCCATAAGAGCTAAGCCCCAAAGGGATTTAGCAACTCGGACTCGGGCTCAAGGGCACAAAGTGGTACTTTGTTGGCACACTTTGTACTTAGCACGTCAGCATCGACGCATGGCGCTTGTGTGCATTTGATGCGCTTATGCGTTTCCTGATGCGCTGTTGCGCTAAAGGCGGTTCAGATTCGGTTATAGAAAGATTGCATCTTTAATTCAGATCGGATTTTACGGGATTTGAATTATTTTCATTCTAATCTCTTTGTAACCGACTATGTGGCCAAGTTCCTCTATAAATACTCTCCTTCGTTGCTCTTTGAAGGGTGATTCATAATTTTGAGAGAGAGAGAGAGAGAGAGAGTTGAAGAGAGGTTGTTGCGCCAAGGAGTCCATGAGTTCGTGCGAGTCCAGGAGGGAGGTGACACGAGCGTTCCAGAAGTTCTTCGAGAGCTTGCTGGATCCTGGGAGAAGATCGCGGATAGGACGAATCTTGCTTTTAGCGCTAGTGGTTTTGATCACCCCAACAGGAATCTTTTTAGAACTTTCTTCTTCTTCTTCTTCTTCTTCTTCTTCTTCTCTTTGTTCTGTTCTATCTCATTGTAGCGTCTACGAACGTAAAGAGAAGAACAATTTTTTATAGCTTCTTTTTCCTTGTAGTCAGTTTGTAACATGTTCTTGGAGGTGTACTTTTTAGGAGTTGTGCATCACTTGGAGAGAGACTCTTGCGAGTTTCTGGTGTGCCAACTTCTCCCTTGGTTCTTTGTGCATGGTTCGTTTAAATCGAGTTCTTCAGAGGACAAACTTGTTTGCCGGAAGATCTGTGTCTTGACGACAACTTGGGTTCTAGTAGAGAGTGGACTTTCGGGTTTCGCTTATAGCTCTTCTATTGGCCCGTGTTCTACCATCTTAGATCCACCTCGGGACTAACAGGGTTGACTGTCGATTGAGAGGTAGTTTAGAGAAACGGGGGTAGAGGCTCGGTTTCAGGAGCCTCGCGGTAGTGGTGTAGATGGGGAAGGCCGCGAGTCGATAGAGAGCTGGTTGGTGCACAATGACTTAAGTGTTAAACCATCTAAACAATCAAGTTGCAAGCTCCATTTTTTTGTAGAATAGGAAAACTTATATATGCATTGGCATGCTCCAAAAAATAATTTTGCTTTAGCACAAATGTTTGCCATATCACATAGTACTAAATTAAGAAAGTGAACCAAATGACATATACAATGCTCTAGGATTTATATCAAGTAATCTTTTTTGAACACCTTGGTATTTTTCTCTCATATTAGAGTCATTATCATAATCTTGTCCTATAATATTATCAACATCAAGATCTAGAGACTCTAATGCAACAAACAAATCATTGAAAAGAGCTAATCTGATTATGTTTTCTACATTAAAAATTTTTACGAAGTACTCCTCAATTTTTACAGGACATATCAACACATTGTAAGATTAAGGTCATTTGTTCCTTGTGAGTTGCATCGGGAGTACAATCAAGGATCACTGATTTTTTTTTTTTATGTTAGTTATGATACTTTTAATTTTTGATGATATATTAGCTATCAACGTTCATTCTAAATTTTATGGCTAAGATAATGATAATGAATCTCATTTTCTCTAATTTGTCAGAAATGTTCTTGTATTATTGGATCGACAATCATTTCAATCAAGCCAAGAAAATTACCATTTTACAACTTTTTATTTTTTCCAAGGAATTCAGATTATCTATAGCCAAACATTTTACAATTGCTATTGTTCTTATCAAAACTCATTTCAAATGGTGTGTTTCTTTTTTTTTTTGAATTTATTCATGCAATTCCTTATCAAATTTTTTTTTCCAGTCTGACTTGCAACTCCATCATGGATATCAAGTTAGCAAAGTGTTCGCGACTTTTTTCATGTTCTATAAGCTTCTCACTAAGATATTTCTAATCTCTACATCTGTCTTCTGCTAATTGACTTCTTGAACGCATTGTTTTGAAAGCTTAAAACGAAAACAAAATACTTTATCTAACACTTTTGAGTAGACTAGTCATTTTTTATCATGACTTCTTTTGTCTGGAAGGATTCTTTTGTAATACTCTCAGAAAAAATGTCTATCACGTTCAATATTACTGTTTTTCTGATTAGATAGGTTAATATTGAATATCCCAAACTCTCAGAAAAAATGGGATATTCAATATTAACCTACCTAATGGGACATTTCTCACAAGTAAATCTCTCATTTTTGTATCAAGGCTATCCCAAACTCTTGGATCATATATATTTAAAAAATGGTCATTGTTTTCGTTTTTCTTGTTACTGTTTTCATATCGATCAATATGCTCAGTATTCGCAACATTATCATTTTCTATAATTTTCTCTAGATGATTTTTGTGCAAACTAACTTTCTAATTTTTTTATCAAGTTTCTTGCACTACACTTGTTTCTCTAAGAATATGCTTATCTATAGACCCTTTCTTTTGAGTCATTATCTTTTTATTGGGACTTAGTTTTCTAGGAAACATGTTTTTTGTAGACAACTAGAGTAAACAAAAATACAAGAAGACATCTAATCTCAAAAATTTACTGGTCACAAACTCTCAACAATTCAACTGTTCGCTTGCATATAACCGTCTTCCTTATTCTATGGGATTCGGTTGTTAGCCAAGTAAGATAGGTTACCACAATTATAGGGCTAACAGCTAAGCTCCAACAGATTCTTCACTTGTATATATATGCTATTGAATACATGAATAAAGAACAACCTTTTTCAGCCATCTTTCATATTATCCTCTTCTGAAACATGGTATCAGAGCCATGTTTCGTCTCCAGAGCCTGCTGGTGGGTCATGTGTCGATCACCGTTAGCGTCGAGCCGCTGCTGAACGCATGCGCCTCCGAGCTCGATTTCCTCTCCAGAGCCTGCTGGTGGGTCGTGCATGTGCACCCGTCGATCTCCCTTCCGCAGTTGCTCCCCCTTGGAGAACAACATATGAATGCAGTGTTGAGAATATTATGATATCTTAAATGAAGTCCAGGAAAAGGGATACTTTTTAAGAACAATAATCATCTCAGAGTCAAGAGTTGGCTTCTCTCATCCATGAAGCCAGAAATCATGAAGCTCTACATTCGCTTACCGTGTGCCAAGGAGATCTGGGATGTCTTGAAGACAGCCTTCTTTGATGAGAATGATGAAGTAAGGGTGTATACTTTGAACCAGAAGGCCTCTCACCTCAAACAGAATGGTAGGCCCATATCCGTCTACTTTGGAGAACTGACTGAAAATTTTCAGGAGCTAGATCACTACAGCAAGATTGCCATGATTTGTGACAAAGATCTCAAGACCTACCTGGAATCAAAGGAGAGACAGAGAGTCTACTTATTCCTCGGAGGCCTAGATGATGATTTTGAACAGGTTCGTGGTAAAGTTCTCGGAAGGATCCTCTGCTTGGCCTGCAGGCTTCCTATGCCTATGTTCGTCGAGAATGTGATAGGAAGGAAGCCATGAAGACAGAAGGAGATAAGGCTGAAGCGATGGTGGCTCGATATCGCACTCCACAGAACCGTTCAGGTTCATCAACTCGAATCTTCTCTGAGGAAGCTGGACAGTATAGAGGTGTTCGATCCGGACGCTCATATAATCAGTCGAGTGGTGATCATGCCTCACGTTAATATGGCAAGTGTGAGCATTGTGGAATACCTGGACACTCCAAGCAAAGATGCTACGAATTGATTGGCTACCCTGAAGGCTGGGACAAAACTCGTGACTCTCGCTTCAACAAAAAATGAGCCTCTGTGACTAACGTCAAGGATGATACAGAACTGATAGCTGAGAAAGCAACTGCTTTAGTCACGACAGCAGGTAACAAGGGTAAGGCTTTAAAAGTTTCTGATTCTGTTATGAATAATACATGGTTAATTGACTCGGGTGCTACGACACATATGACTTTTGATTCCAAACTTGTTCAGACTTTAAATCCTTCATCTCAAACCGATGTGACCACCGCAGATGGCAGCTCTGTCCCTGTTATTGGGGAAGGCACTATTTCCCTTAATGACAGTCTCAATCTTGATACTGTCCTTGTAGTTCCATCCATTGATTATAATCTATTATCTGTTGCCCAAATAACTATTGCTCTAAACTGCCTTGTCATTTTTTGGCCCTGTTTCTGTGTGTTTAAGGACATCCAGACTCGGAAGACGATTGGTTATGGCACTAGACGGGACAAGCTCTACTACTTGGACTTAACATCAGACAGTAATCATCAGTTGATAAAAGCCCTTTCAGTTGGAGGTACACAAGGGAAGCAGAAAAAAAATGTTAATGATATTTGGTTATGGCATCGTCGACTTGGACACGCCTCATTTGGTTATTTACAGAAACTTTTTCCTAGTTTATTTGCAAAGAGTAATGTTTCCCATTTTAAGTGTGATGTGTGTGAATTAGCACATAGCCATCGTAGTACTTTCTCTCCAAGTTTAAAAAAAAGTTCTGTCCCTTTTAAGGTAGTACATTCAGATGTATGGGGTCCATCTAAAATTGCTACTTTAGGTGGTGCCCATTGGTTTGCAACATTTATTGATGATTGTACACGTATGACATGGGTGTCTCTTTTGAAATCGAAAAATGAGGTGTGTTCTGCCTTCAAAGTTTTTCACAAAATGGTTGCTGTCCAATATAAAGCACAAATACAAGTCCTTCGTAGTGATAATGGGCGTGAATATGTGAATTCAGATCTCCGTAAGTTCCTAGATCATCATGGTATTGCTCATCAGACGATATGTCCATATACACCACAACAAAATGGCGTAGCTGAGCGGAAGAATCGTCACCTCCTAAATATGGTGTCTGCCTCTCTACTTGAGGCTAACGCCCCGTTGTTCTATTGGGGTGAGGCCCTTGTCTCTGCTGCCTACTTCATCAACCGTGTGCTATCCTGTACAATGAATTTTTGAACACCCTGCCAGGAGCTCTCTACTCTTGTCACCGCACCACCTAGTCCCAACTTGCCTCCTCATGTGTTCGGGTGTGTAGACTTCGTTCATCTTCATAAACAACAACGAAGTAAGATGGAACCTCGTGCCCTGAAATTCATGTTTGTTGGGTATGCCTTACACCAAAAAGGCTACCGGTGTTATCACCCACCTACCAGGAAGATGTTCGTCACCATGGATGTGGTATTCCATGAACATGATATGTATTATTTATCGTCCGATTCTTCACCTCAGGGGGAGAGGAAACAGGAAGTTCAGACTCTGGATTATAGTGAAAATTCACACACAATTGAAGCGATTGTTGATATCAGTGACGAAGAGCCAACTGGTTATACACCCCAGGTTGAAGAGCCAACTGTTATGGAGCTACAAACACAGGAGTCACCAGTGCCACAACCTACAATCGTTCAAGGGGCCCCAGTACCAACGTCTACAGTCATGCCTGCTTCCTTCTTGCCAACGGGCAATGAGGATGATAACCAATCGTCTCCAGAGTTTCCACAACCACAACGTCTCCCACCACGTCATAATTGAGGTATTCCTAAACCCACATATGAGCCTGATCCTAAAAATAATGTGAAATACCCTATGAGTAACTATGTGTCTACCGATTATCTGTCAAAATCAAATAAGTCATTTAGTTCTCAATTATCCTCTGTATCTATTCCTAACAGTTTGCAGGAAGATTTAGCTGAACCTAAATGGCAGGCAGCGATGAATGAAGAGTTGAAATCATTAAAGAAAAATGCCACTTGGAGGATAGTTGATTTACCAGCTGGAAAGAAGCCGGTAGGGTGCAGATGGATTTATACTGTGAAGTATAAAGCAGATGGTACTATTTATCGTTACAAAGCGAGATTGGTGGCGAAGGGATACTCACAAAAATATAGGATCGACTACACAGAGACGTTTGCACCTACATCAACTCGACGTGAAGAACGCTTTCTTACATTGAGACTTGACTGAGGAAGTATATATGGACTTGCCTCCAGGATACAATGTTCCATTATCACATGGAAGAAAGGTTTGTAGACTACAAAAATCCTTGTATGGTCTCAAACAATCTCCAAGAGCCTGGTTTGGTAGGTTTACAACAGCTATGAGAAAGTTTGGGTATGAGCAGAGTAATTTCGACCACACTTTGTTCATAAAACGAAAGGGAAGTAAAATGACAGCCCTCATTGTGTATGTCGATGAATTGGTGGTTACTGGAAATGATGAGGAAGAACGTTTAGCACTTCAAAAATATTTACCAACCGAGTTTGAGATGAAAGACCTAGGCTCCTTGAAGTATTTCTTGGGAATCGAAGTATCTAGATGCCAATCTGGAATTTTTTTGACTCAAAGAAAATATACTTTGGATTTGTTACGGGAAACAGGTATGTTGGGTTGTCAACCAGTTGATACTCCATTGGAGGAAGGGTTGAAGCTTGGAATGAATCCAAATCAAGTACCAGTGAACAAAGGAAGATATCAGAGGTTAGTTGGCAGGCTAATGTACTTGGCACATACCAGGCCTGATCTGGCTCATGCGTTGGGAGTGGTTAGCCAGTTTATGCATGATCCTGGAGAACAACATATGAATGCAGTGTTGAGAATATTACGATATCTTAAAGGAAGTCCAGGAAAAGGGATACTTTTCAAGAAGAATAATCATCTCAGAGTCGAGGGATATACAGATGCAGATTGGGCAGGAGCGATTGATGATCGACGTTCTACATCAGGTTACTTTACATTTGTGGGAGGTAATTTAGTTACATGGAGGAGCTAGAAGCAAAATGTGGTTGCTCGCTCGAGTGCAGAGGCTGAATATCGTGGTATGGCATTGCGGATTTGTGAAATATTGTGGATCAAAATCTGTTGAAGGATTTAGGCTTCGATAATACGGAACCGATGAAGTTGTTCTGTGACAATCAAGCTGCCCGTAACATTGCACATAACCCCGTTCAACATGACAGGACAAAACATGTTGAAGTTGACAGGTTCTTCATCAAAGAAAAGATCGATAAGAAAATTATTGTAGTACCACCAATCAGAACAGAGGACCAGTTAGCAGACATACTTACGAAAGCAGTTGCAGGTCATGTTCTCTCAAAGTTCCTATCCAAGTTGGGAATGAGTGATATATATGCACCAACTTGAGGGGGAGTGTTCGCTTGCATATAACCGTCTCCCTTATTCTATGGGATTCGGTTGTTAGCCAAGTAAGATAGGTTACCACAATTATAGGGCTAACAGCTAAGCTCCAACAGATTCTTCACTTGTATATATATGCTATTGAATACATGAATAAAGAACAACCTTTTTCAGCCATCTTTCATATTATTCTCTTCTGACACATCAACAATTAATGAAACATACAATTTAAGAATTTAACTCATCAAAACAATCATTAAAGAAACTATAGTCATTAATCAAGGAATCATAAAACCTGGACTCCTAAAACAGTAGAGCTTTTGAATTCTCAATTACAGATTTACACTACTCAAACACCCAAACTGATCAGCAACTTTTGTTTTTCTGATCTGTATGAGATTTAATAAAAGCAAAGAATAAAAATTAATTAGTGTAACATAATCATTAACTAAAGTATTGTGATTAATACTAATTTATTTGATGATGGTGTTATGAGAAAGAAGGTGCAAATGACAAACAAATTCACACATTTAACCGCAACACAATGCAAATTGGGACAAATTGAATTGACAGACACAAGTCACAGAATGATAATATTTTAATACTTTTTGGCACATAATTTTCCGAAGTTGTTGGAAGTACATTAATTAAGCTCCTAACTTCTCCATATTTTAACTCTTTTTCCTCTTGGTTTGGAGAGAGTTATTTTGGTCTACTCGAGTAGAGCCAAGGTTAGGTTAGCTCTTCGCCTCTATCCCTTTCGTACTTGAAAGCTCACATATTTCCTTTGAATTGATTCTTGAAGCATGTGCAAACTGCAGGTTAAACTTCATATCCTTATTGCATACTTCTTTAGAATAATATTTAGAAGTACTCCAACGTCACTTCTGCTATTGCATATGACAACATTTCATTAACAAGTCTGCTTGCGAGAAACGAGTTCATATAAAGAAAGCAATACCACTAGAGAGAGGAAAACAACATTTCACTAACAATCCTACTCGTGAGAAACAAGTACCTACAATACAAAGAAGGAAGCATGTTCTAGAGCTTATCAATTTGCATTCTCTCCCATCGGCTTCCACACTTCCATGGAACAAATATCCCACCTCCTCCCCTCGAAATCTACGGCTCCTCGGCAAACGTCAGAGCAAGAGCGCGAGGAAGAAGGCCACCAAAGGGCATACCAACAATGTTGCGACCTCGTATCGGGCCTCCCGATCGTCGAGGGGTGCTCCTATCTGGACCTCTGCTTCCACAGCGGCTTCTTTCAACCAAAAACCGCCATGGTTGGCTCCATGATTGTCCAAAAACTATTCGAGGCCAGACCTACCGACATCATCATGGCCACCTTCCCCAAGTCCGGAACAACATGGCTGAAAGCTCTGCTTTATGCGACCGTCAACCGCAATTCTTCTTCCTCCTCTATCCGCAACTTGACCACCCTCAACCCGCACCAGTGTGTTCCGTTCCTTGGCGAGTTTTATGAAGACAGTATAAGAGTCGCGGACATGGACTCGATGCCCTCCCCGAGGCTTCTGGCCACGCATGTCCCTCTCCATTTCCTACCCAACTCCATTGCCGAGTCCGGGTGTCGAGTCGTCTACCTATGCCGCAATCCCAAGGACAACTTCGTGTCCTTGTGGCACTATATCAGTAGACTCAGAAAGAACAACGGTCGAGAGCCTCTGCCTCTCGAGGTCGGCTTCGACCGCTTCTGCCAAGGGCGTTCCCACTCCGGACCTTTCTGGGATCACATGTTAGGCTACTGGAAGGAAAGCCTGCAACAACAAGTAGGAGGAGGGAGGAAGTGCAATGTCCTGTTCATGCGGTACGAGGAGCTGATGAAAGATCCCGCGCCGGAGCTGAGGAGGCTTGCGGAGTTCGTGGGGTGTCCCTTTACGCGGGAGGAGGAGGCGAACGGGGTGGTGGAGGACATCATAGAGACGTGCGGGTTCGAGAACCTGAGCAACTTGGAAGTGAACAAGGTCGGGAAACAAACCCTGCTGCGTACAACGGTCGACAACAACAGTTTTTTCAGGCAGGGTGTGGTTGGAGACTGGATGAACCAACTCACACCCGATATGGTCCAACGTATCGACAAGATTATTGAGAGCAAATTTGAAGGCTCAGGTCTAGCGCCTTGACTTAGGGGATCGGCCAACCGATCAGTCCAGATTGTCCAGTTTGTTGTCCGGATCCCGTTTCTGCTGCATTTTATGTTTTCCCGTTTCAAATGGAATAATTGTTGTTATTTGTATCATCGTCACAAATATTTCCTTGGAATTTATATTTTCTGTTTTGGGTCATGAAGAGTCCCACATTAAGGTGTTACTTCCGAGACAGATCAAAGATGAAGAAATTGAGATTATGAACAGATATAGTGCGATTTTGCAGTCCGGTCTTTTTATGATTACAGTAGAGAAAGTCGAGATCAGAGATTCACATAAGAGTTCCTCTCTCTCTATATATATATTATCTACCCTGCCCCCCAAACCCCAACCTAAACCTAAATAAACTATCCCGTAAATCACCTCTCACGTTCCGATTCCGTGGAATCGATAGTCGTCCCCCGGGCGTGACCGCCGTGCGGGCCTAGGTTACGCACCGCACAAGGCTAAGATAATTTTCTTGTTTTGCATAGCGAGCACATATTCATAATACGCAGATAAATTGAACACAAAGTTGAAACATGGAAAAGTTCTCTTTTATTGATAATGAACATCTATTACAAACTCTTGAACTGAGTCATAAGATTGCCGCACGGGATTACAAAAGTATTGACACAAAATGAGATGGCAGTCATGTACATTATATCCCTTTACTAAACTTCAAAATGATAAAGATCTCCGGGCGGGATGACGGCCTTCCCACGGAGCTGCATTGTGTATTGGGTTGCTAGCTCCTTGCTTCAAAATATGGCACGATCAGGATGCGCCTACAGCTGGACTGGATCGGAAAACAACTTCGGCTCCTCGCTTGGCTCTCCTTAGTGCGGGAAACCCGTTTCAACGAGGTCCAGTACATCGAAATGTACTGGTGAAGGCGAGCTAACCAAACTATACCAATCAACACGTTGTTTATATGAAGCATGCATATTATTTGTGGTCTTTCTATCTTGTCTTAGTTCATTTTACAAGCAAGCAGTATATAGAATTTACTGAAATGAACTTGCCACCGTTCGGTGACTTTTACCTGCCCGTTTGAACCACCTGCACAATACTTACCATATTCTTCCCTGCCACGAAGACACAAGTTAGGTTGCACAGGTTTAAATACACGTGGTGATCACTGGCTTGATGCCATAATGGACTAGTCCAGGACAAGGATAGTATGCAACGAGAGCACACGATGCGCTGCAAGCCATCCTGTCCCGCACACGATGACTACACATGATGTTCCGCCCGGATCGGATCGGTGCCAGTGCCCCAGCAACCGTCTGCAGGAACAAATGACCTTGTGCACAAGTTGTCCGTGATCGAACGATATGTTTACTAAATTTAACAGTTCATGCAGTTGAGGCAACACGAGTACAAGACAAGCAATATTGCATGATTTATTTTAGCATAGCCTCCCTGAACAATTATTCGCATACAAGGTATGATCCATACTTAGCACAATTTATAGAAGAAGATGCATTCTAACTCAAATTGAAGCATGTATAGAAAATTTAAAATGCACTAGCATACAATAAGATAACCGTTCACAAGTTTAGTTGACAAGCATAACAATCCAAGTCTATTCCCTTTTTATCTTGACATCTTTTAGTTATTAATCGGTATCGTCTGATCGGGGAAAACAAGAATGCATGATTTTTAGGTGTGAAGACTTGGAAGAAGGGCTAGCTAATCGAGATGGTAGCCACTCACTTAGTTGGTTGGAAGGAAGAAGGAAAGAGGCGCTTCTAGACTCCGCTTGTACGCCGCCTACTGCTCGTTCACCTACATTGCCACGAACAGCTGATTAATACCTCTTTCTCTCTTTCCAAACTCGAAATTGAAATGCAGTTCACGAACGAAAATAATGAAATCTATCGAAACCGTTCAAGAAAACATAAGCAAATCTGAAAACCAACTCAAAGCACGAAAGCAACAAGCGACATCGAAATCTGAGGCAACAAAAGATACAGCGGAGAGGTCCCTCCTGACTCTGCCACTAAGTCGATCCCGGGGGCACGGTCCACTGAATATGGGAATCAATTTCGAAGAAACAAATCCATAACAAGGATGAGTTCTTGTTTTAATCTATCCCGATCGAACGATATCATCTTCTATTTCTCAGCCGCGCTCCCCGAATAGGGGGAACGGGGGACCACATCCTACCCAACTAATTGGAAGTTTCGTCCACGAAACTTAGGAATAGAAACTACCGCTAGGAAACATTTTGTTGCGGGCGATGATCAGGAAGGTTCGACAAGAACTAATGGTATGGCCTGGTTCCCCACAAGCGAGGCATAACTCAAGTCTCTTGCGACAATTGTTGGCTGTGTGCCCCGTTTTCTTACAGAAGTTACATATTTGCCCATGATTTCCTCTTTGACGCCCGACGTTGTTTGGTCGCTTTGCAGCGGTGTTTCCTTTCTCGTCGCTCTGGCGTTTGTGATTGTAGGTATGCACAGCGCCGGTAGAAATGTGAGGATACTGCGGTTCAAGAGATAGGAAATGATTCATGACTTCCCTCATCGTCTCGTACTGTGGAACGACTACGTGTGCATGGATGGCAAGGCGTAGACCACCTTAAAACCTTCTAGCTCGACTCGCTGCATCAGGTAAATAGGCGCTAGCGAATTTGGAGAGTCAGTTGAATTCAGCGGAATACTGTTTGACTGTCATGCTGCCTTGCCTTAGTTGTACGAACTCATTCTCCTTCTGACGACGTACAGGAGGGGGTATGAACTCCTCTTCAAAAGTGGCACAAAAAGTCACCCACGTGATCGCCTCCTCTCCATGGTCAACTTGAAGAGATCGTCGATGCACGTCCCACCAATCGTGAGCGTTAAGACAGAGCTGTAGTTGAGCGTATACGACGCGCTTCTCTTCGGGGACCTCTAGCAGGGTGAAATGGTCTTCAAGCTCGCCCAACCAATCTAGCGCCACGATTGGGTCCTCAGTCCCCTTGAACGGCGTGTTGCAGACTTTCTTGAAGTCGCCAAAGTTGAAGGCAGTCACATCCCTTTTTCTCGGAGTTTGAGGCGTCTCGACTTCAAGTACTGGTTGTTCCACCGGAGTCACTGCTGTCGCTGCGGACTAGTTGGAGGCCAGGGTCTGCACAATTTGTTGCAGGGCATCCACCTGCTTTTGTTGGACTGAGAATCGGGCCTCTAGATTGCTTTCTAACTTGGCTTGGAGAGCATCATCTCTTTATTGGTTTGCCTCCAACATCTGCATCAGTTGCTGGATGGGATCGACGCGAGAGATGGCTCGCTGGCTTCGCGAACTTCCCGAAGTACCGGAACTACTCTCCTGACCTTGCGTCTCGCCCTGTGCTAGCGCTAAGGATTGCGCTGGTGCCATTCCTTCAAAAGAAGGTAAATTATATTAGGATCATAATGTATTATGGACTTATTGCATGAACGTATCTCATTTTGGCCTAACGAGTTCAAGAGTTCGCATAGGGATTTGATCGTTAAAGGAACTTTTCCAGTACGAGAAGGAACTTGAAGCTGGGCTCTGATACCAATATGTCATGACCCGATTCTGTGGAATCGATAGTCGTCCCCCGGGCGTGACCGCCGTGCGGGCCTAGGTTGCGCACCGCACAAGGCTAAGATAATCTTCTTCTTTTGCATAGCGAGCACATATCCAGAGTACGCAGATAAATTGAACACAAAGTTGAAACACGGAAAAGTTCTCTTTTATTGATAATGAACATCTATTACAAACTCTTGAACTAAGTCATAAGATTGTCGCACGGGCTTACAAAAGTTTTGACACAAAATAAGATGGCAGTCATGTACATTATATCCCTTTACTAAACTTCAAAATGATAAAGACCTCCGGGCGGGATGATGGCCTTCCCGCGGAGCTACATTGTGTATTGGGTTGCTAGCTCCTTGCTTCAAAATATGGCGCGATCAGGATGAGCCTACAGCTGGACTGGATCGGGAACGACTTCGGATCCTCGCTCGGTTCTCCTTAGTGCGGAAAACCTGTTTCAACGAGGGTCAGTACATCAAAATATACTGGTAAAGACGAGCTAACCCAACTATACCAATCAACACATTGTTTATATGAAGCATGTATATTATTTGTGGTCTTTCTATCTTGCCTTAGTTCATTTTACAAGCAAGCAGTATAGAGAATTTACTGAAATGAACTTGCCACCGTTCGGTGACTTTTTTCTGCCCGTCTGAACCACCTGCACAATACTAACCATATTCTTCCCTGCCACGAAGACACAAGTTAGGTTGCACATGTTTAAATACACGTGGTGATCATTGGCTTGATGCCATAATGGACTAGTCCATGACAAGAATAGCATGCAACGAGAGCACACGATGCGCTGCAAGCCATCCTGTCCCGCACACGATGACTACACACGATGTTTCGCCCGGATCGGATCGGTACCAGTGCCCCAGCAACCGTCCACAGGAACCAATGACCTTGTGCACAACTTGTCCGTGATCGAACGATATATTTACTAAATTTAACAGTTCATGCAGTTGAGGCAACACGAGTACAAGACAAGCAGTATTGCATGATTTATTTTAGCATAGACTCTCTGAACAATTATTCGCATACAAGGTATGATCTATACTTAGCACAATTTATAGAAGAAGATGCATTCTAACTCAAATTGAATCATGTATAGAATATTTGAAACGAACTAGCATACAATAAGATAACCGTTCACAAGTTTAGTTGACAAGCATAACAATCCAAGTCTATTCTCTTTTTATCTTGACATCTTTTAGTTATTAATTGGTATCGTCTGATCGGGGCAAACAAGAATGTAAGATTTTTTGGTATGAAGACTTGGAAGAAGGGCTAGATAATCAGGATGGTAGCCACTCACTTAATTGGTTGGAAGGAAGAAGGAAGGAGGTGCTTCTAAACTCCGCTTGTACGTCGCCTACTGCTCGTTCATCTATATTGCCATGAACAGCTGATTAATACCTCTTCCACTCTTTCCAAACTCGGAATTGAAATGCAGTTCACGAACGAAAATAATAAAATCCATCGAAACCGTTCAAGAAAACATAAGCAAATCCAAAAAATAACTCAAAGCACGAAAGCAACAAGCGACATCGAAATCTGAGGCAACAAAAGATGCAGCAGAGAGGTCCCTCCTGACTCTGCCGCTAAGTCGATCCCGGGGGCACGGTCCACTGAATATGGGAATCGATTCTGAAGAGACAAATCCATAACAAGGATGAGTTCTTGTTTCAATCTATCCCAATCGAACGATAGCATCTTGTATTTCTCAGCCGCGCTCCCCGAATAGGGGGAACGGGGCACCACACCACCTGGGCCACTCCTACCCCCCACGAACGCCTAACGCGGGGTTTGAACTCCCGCCCGCATACCCATGATGTTACCACTATATATATATATATATATATATATATATATATATATATATATATATATATATATATATATATATATCCCGTAAACCATCCGGCCCCTCCCACCCCCTACGAACGCCTAACGCGGGGTTCGAACCCCCGCCTGCATACCCGTGGGGTTCGAACCCCTACCTGCATATCCATGATGTTACCACTATACCATATCTAAGGGTATATATATATATATATATATAAACGAGATATAAGCTTGGAATAGAGTGTAGTGTACATGGATGTACATAGGATGCAAGAGTCCATTCATATTGGTCCACCTATACATGATTCATATATATATAGGTAAACGTGATATGAGCCATAGTGTTCAAAAGGGATTTTTTGACTTTAGTCCCATTTAATAAGTAGTATTTAGACTTACATTCCACTTTTTAATTTTATTAGACTTTAGTCCCACTTTGTCAAAAAAAAGTCACAAAAAATATTTGACGACGGTTTTTCGTGACAAAATAAATATTTTTTATGACAAAAGTGGGACTAAAGTCTAATAAAATAAAAAAGTGGGATGTAAGTCTAAATACCACTTATTAAGTGGGACTAAAGTCAAAAAATCCCTTTTTTTAAATGAGCCATGCACATGTGGACCAATAGGAATAGAGTGTACTAATGCACATGGGTGATATGGCTCATATCTTGTTTACCCATATATATATACATATATATATATATATATATATATATATATATATATATATATATATATATATATATATATATATATAAGGGATATGAGCCATATGCTCGTATTTCTACATGAACCAATGCACATGTGGACCAATATGAATGAAGTGTATTAGTGCACATGGATACACATGAGATGTAGGAATCAATTCCTATTGATCCACATGTGCATGACTCATATATATATATATATATATATATATATATATATATATATATATATATATATATATATATATATATATATATATATATATCAATGATTCATTGTTTATAATTAGATCAATTTTTATGTACCATTTGTGGGTAATAAAAAGATCTATCTTTGATAGAAAGGAATGATCAATAAAATTTTCTTTTTCTTTTATAACAACGGATTGAACCTGTTGATTAGAAATGCTATCATCGTTCTCGTTATCACTATCGATAAGACGAGAATGCTCATTCATTTCTTTATTGAGAATAATCTCATTATATGATTTAACATCATGTTCAATGAAAGCAAGTCTTTGCTGAGTTATTTCGTCATTAGACTTTAACTCTTTTATCTCAGTCTTCAAAGTTATTTTTGCCATTAATAAATTTAATGTCAAAATCGAATATAGCAAGTTCAGCTTGCCATCTAACAAAAATTTGCTTAGAAGCAAGATTCTAAATATCCTTTTGTAGAATAGATTTAGCAGAACTGCAATCTATACGAAGTAAAAAAAAATTATTTAATAAATTATTCTGAAATTTATGAATGCATTTAATAATAGAAAGAAGTTCTTTCTTTATCGTAGAGTAATTGATTTGTGTATCATCCCATTTACCATAATAGTATCTAACAAGGGTAGTATAATCTTTAATGTTGGAATATATATATATATAATTTATTTTTATTTTTTTACATTTAAGGTTGAAATCCGTAATTATTAGAGCTTCTATCAACACTATAAAAACCTCATGTCAACCTGCCAAATCATGGACACCTTCTATAGGAGTTGGCTTTGTGAATTGAGGTCGTGGACTTAAAATGGCGTGACGTTTCTACTCATCGGCCCAGCTTGTAATGCAATCCGAAACTGAATAATATTTAGAAGTGTTCCTGCCAGTTTCGGAAAGGAGGTTGGATTATTCTAGTCCGAAATAATTTTGATTGTTCTTAAACTTTATTAAAAATAATAATAATTAAAAATATTAAATTTTTTTTGTTAATATTGTGTTTTTAGTTTGAACTGTACCAAAAAAATTTCATTACAACAATAACAACAAACAGTCTATGCAAAATATAATAATTAGTGCATGTAATTTTATGTGCATTTCTTTTGGAAATATGTATATCATATGCAAAATATAACTTGTATCTGTTTGCAAAATGAAAAACAACTTCCTGAAAGGATATAGAACAAAGGCCAGGACTAAAGAAGAGAAGCAACGAGAGTATGAAGCATAGGACAAACTTCTCCATATTGCCTTCAGTGGCTAGCAGGTCTATCTTTCTTATCTCCAAATAGTAGATTATGAAACAAAGCAATAATTAGTTGTTTTATGTTAACTAGAATAATATGCAATATTTCAAAATTTTGACTTTGATAATTGAGCCCACCAAAAAGGAGAAAACAAAGAAAAAGAAAAAAGATGGCGGAAAAATCATAACAAATAGAGAAGGAAAAAAAAATGTTAATTTAGAGTGTGTCAATATCAAGAAAAAAAATTTAAAATTAATAATTTATACAATTTTTAAAATTTAAAGTATGTGTTTGAAGTATTCTAATGTAGATGCTCTAATTCTACTATAAAATCAATCCTGAACATGAGGAGCCAACTTAATTAAAAAAAATTTCTTTTTTTTTTTAAGGATTGATTCAGAAAAAAAAAAAGAGTCAATACACAAATGGACAAAGAATGAAAGAAACTTCACCCAACAGGCGTGTGGCAGCAATGCTGCGAAATTTATTATCACTAACAAGTGAGGAGAAGCCAAGGATTCCAATCAAATAAAATAAGAAAAAATTTGAGTTATCTTCCAAATTTTTTTGTTTATATTCAGGAACACGTTATATTGTTTTTATAATGTAGAAGATTATTCATTTTTGACGAAATTCGTTCAGTTACGACAGTCAACGATTTAGAACCCAATTTTTTTACGAAAATGTTTTTTTTTTTTTTTTTCGTCTTCACTCTCAACCCCCCCTCCTCCCGCGGTCAGTCGCCGCCGCCGTTCGCCCCCGCTCCCTCCCTCCCGCCATCGCCACCGCTCCCCCTCCCCACCCACGCTCCCCCCTCCCCGCCACCACCCCTTCTGCACCCCCGGTCCCCTCCTCCCCCCCCCCCCGCAGCCCCGCAGCAGCAGCAGCTGCTGGCTAAGTCTCCTCCTCCCCTCCCCGGCCCTACACACCCCCGCTGGAGCGCCCACGCAGAGGCGGGATTCGCGCGGCGGCGGTGAAGAGCAGCGGCTCACGAGTAGGGGTTGTTGTTGCTGTGGGACAAGGAGGAGGGTAGCAGGGGCTGGAAGGGGACGGAGCGAGTGCCGGGGGGGGCATTGGAGGGGGTGGCGGCTTGCGGGGGGGGGGGGAGCGGGGGAGAGGAGGGCCTGGGTGTGTGGCTGGTGACGGCCCGCAGTGCAGGAGGGGGGGGGGGGGTAAGTAGGGGTGGTCGAGGCCCGCGGTGGGGGGGTAAGCGGGGGAGGGGAGGGGGTGACCGGTGGCGGCTTGCGGTTGGGGGAATGGGGGAGAAGGGGGGATAGGGAAGAAGACATTGAGGGACATTTTCGTCAAATTTTTTGGGTCAAAGCCGTTGACCGTCATGACAGGACGGATTCCGTCAAAAGTGAAAGATCTTGTACATTTTAAAAATAATGTGGTGTGCATCCTGAATATGGTAAAAAAAGTGGGAGGAGGGAGGGTAACTCAAAATTTATCATAAAATAACATATACAGCTTAAGTAAAGTTTCAATTAAGAAGCTTGCTACATGGCAGGAGGTTCAAATTAAGTTTATTTCTAAAGACACATCAAAAGTTGTTCAGCGCAGCTCAAATTTTTTTATATTTATTTACAAGTTTGTCATCGAAATTTTTTACCCGTGGCTGTCCAATTTTTTTAGGACTGTTAAAAAACTTGACAGTCATTCTAATAGGAAGGACTTTCAATACTAAGTACTGTCAAACTTTGACAGTCCTTCCACTAGGAAGGACTAATAATACTAAGGACTGTCAACTTTTTTGACAGTCCTCGACAACGATGACTCCCCGCCGATGAATCTCCGTCAACGACATCCCGTCCCTCGTCACAGAGTACCGCATCGTCCCTCCACGCCGCCGTCCCTCCGTCCCGTCCCGTCCCGTCCCTCGTCTCGGTGCACCGCACCCTCCCCCGACTCTCCTCGGACCTGTGGGCACAGACACCGCGGACCCTGCTGCCAGGTCTGCAGCACCCCCGCCCCTCCCTCACTCCTCCCCCTCCCACGCCTCACCACCTGACGCCGCACCACCTTCTCGGCGCCAAGCTCGCCCTTCCTCCACCAGTATTAGGATTAGGGTTTGGGGATCTTTGGGAGAGTATGAGGGGAGAGGGCAGCCCATAGTAATTTTTGGACTGTCCTGAGTAAAATTTGCTTCACTTTGGACTAGTACCAAGTAATAGACTGTTCCGAGCAAGTACGGACATGCATTTAAAAATAACCTAGCATCCAACATCTACCATCCTAATGAATTAAAAAAGCTAAATAAAATGTAGGACTGTTATCTTATTTTGCTTTCCTGATCACTTTGTCATGTCGTGTCGTTGGGTGTCTTGGCAGCCCTAGCTGTTGGGTTGAGCTCATCCCACGCCTCGATCCAGGTTACCATCGCGTCCACCATCTTGTGAAAGTAAGGGTCCACCTTGGAAAGCTTCTCCTTCACCTGCTTCGATAGCTCAATGTAGCACTGCTGAACGGTCGTGCTCTCTTTGGACAACTCTGCGGCTTGGAAGAAGGGGATGATATCCTCTTTGCCAGAAGATGCCCTTGTATTCCTTCTTCAAGTTCACAAATGTCTCGGGGGTTGTCCAAATCCAGAGCTTTGTCAGACTTATTTCAGGACGAGCCCTGATTCCTAGGTCACATCTACTATTACATACCACAATATTTCATTAACAATCCTACTTGCAAGAAACAAGGGAGTCCACACACACACACACACATATATATATATATATATATATATATATATATATATATATATATATATATATATATATATATATATATATATTGTAAACCCCCTCGACCAGAAATTAGGGTTTACTAGTTTAATTAGCCTGATTAGGGTTAACCTAAATTAATTAAGATTTAATATTTAGTATTATATTACTTGTGCAATGATTGAATGTTTTAGGATACTACCTTAGCTGTTGCCCTAAAACAAATTCCACATATTTGACCTAGACCTGTAAACCCCTCGTATTGAACCTAGAACAAACCCCGGATACCGATTTTTGTGCCTGATTTTAGCCGCACAAAAGTCGTTACAAACGTCCGTGCGCAAATTAATTAAATTGCGTAATTACGTTCGCTGCCCGTTCCAATTGAAATTAGACCCAACCTCAGCCAGTTTTGACCAACCCAGATCACGATATTATTGTACACTGAGTCTACCACACTAATGACCTTTGTCCAACCCAATTTAGATCCCCGGTTATTTTTAATTAATTAAATAACACCTAGCGCATTAATTTTAATTAAATTAATGTGGTGACCTAACCTCATTTGAAATAGACCCAATTCCAACCCAAACCCACCCACACACCCACAAGCCTCATACAAAACACCATACACCATTCTAGACCAATGCAAAATACCAAACAAGGTGTTTTGTTACATCAAATCCTCAATTTCAGCTTTTGTGCAATTTCTCAATTGTTCAGGGGCCTAATTGCAAAATTGCAATGTGGTGTCCCCCTCTCATTGGCCCAAACCATCATGGAGAAAAGTAATGCTCATAACCAACCGTAGGCATTTGGTTCCCTCCATTTTTCATGTCCTTACACCACCTTTTTGGGAACCCATCTTGACCCTACAATTTGAATGACCTATTCCTAGCCCTCCACTCATCTTGATGGACAACCCCACTCCCCAAGAATGTTTGTCCAGCCGGCCCTAATCCCTAGGCAGCCCCCCCACACTCTCTCTCCTACATATACTTACATATTTGCATTGTAAATGAGAACCAAAACCAAATATACCTAAAATCCTAACTCTAACTCAACCAACAGCCGACCCCACTCCCCGAGCTCCACCACCGCCACCAGCCACCACCAGTCGCCGCCACCCTAACCCGATCCCTTCGCCGGACCCTCCCCTACCTTCGGCCACCGCTACCCGGCCACTACGCCGCCGGCAGCCACCTCCCCACCAACATCCCCAACCCGACTGCTCCCTCCCCCGCGTCCACAGCCGACCACCCCCTCGTCTCGTACTCCTCCACCCCCGCACCTCCGACTACCAAACTTCACCGAAGCCTCCCCCAGCCAGTCCTCTTCCTTCCCATAAAATTTCAGCCGACGACGTCGACGCACCGGAGAGATCTCGTCCCCGCAGCGCTGGAGCTGTGCTGAACTGCTGCTGCTGCCCATCTCCTCCCCGCGCGACGCCGGAGCGCCGTCCGGCCACCCCCGTCGGCGACGACCGACCAACTCGACCCCCTCGACCTGTCGAGCATTAAGGTACAATAGTTTATGTGTAATTATTAAGATTTATACATGTAATTTCAGTTGCAAGTTTATATATGTGAATATCGTATAATCCGTATTTTAATACGTATACGATACTATTTACTGTATTTTAGGTATTTAACAGTATATATATTTATAATATTCCTGTATAATTCCATAATATATATTTATAATCATTTTAATTTATATTATGTATAATAGAGTTATGTATTTATGTATGTATGTATGTATGTATGTATGTATGTATGAATGTATGTTATTTTTAAAATACAAAGAATGTTAAATATCTAATTATTTATAGTATTAAATACATTTCTGGAAAAATCAAGTATTATTTTTGTATATACTGTATTTCTATTTTCTGGGTATATTTTGTAGATAACATAAATATATAGGTACGTATTTTTATAAATAAAAATGTATATACATAGTATATATATACATGAGTTTAAATACCCTATTTTTATTTGAATACCTAATATGTATATATATTAATATTTATGTATATAAATGTATATACTTCAAGTTACCATACTATATATGAATATGTATAAATAAATGATGTTATGGATATTATCTATTATATACATATATATGAATTTATTGAATATAACATAATTACCAGTGTATTACTAAATAATACAAATATTATTTTTGTACTACTAAACATAAATATTATTTAATATATTTAGATATGATTAGTGTGTATATAAATAAATAGTGTTAGCTATATATACATACAGCCCCGACCCTGTGTCAGTTGTAGATACGGACAGTGTGTCCTAGTCGTGCTATTGTAGCGACTAATTTTGGACATTACTACATCCTATATAGGATTGCTGGACACTACTGCCGAGGCATCAGGAGCAGGGCTTTGGATTTCGCAGCTACCCGGGGCAGGCAAGTATACCTTGCTGATTTACTGCTTTAAATTTAAATGTTGAATATTTCAAATATACATGAACTGTGCGCATCCGAGATTGACTCGGATGTAGTCGACATTGCGTCGATGAGTAGTGTACTTGACCTAGTTGCTAGTTGACTCAACCACTACTGCGAGGATATTCTGATATCCTCCTAGACCATGGCACTATACACGTACCACGATGGTACATTCATATTGGGATGCGGGTCCGCGTACCCGATTCGCTATCGGTACGTACGACATGCATCACGGACTAGCATGTATTCTAGAGTAACATAGTTAGTTGAGACTTGGCATCTAGATACGGTACACTCAAGTCGTATATTCGACTTGCGTATCTACATTGGGCCGGAAGGACAACTGACAGACGTATGGGATACCCCCATCGGACTCCGTGGTATCCAGAGGAACCACAGACCCGGTGACTCCCTATATTCAGACACCGCGCTCTTCGGAGTGTTACGGACGTATATACATTGCAGATACCACGTCCCTTAGAGTGTGGACGTTATATATATACAGATACCTCATTCTTCGGAATGATGGACGTTGCAGATACCACACTCTAGAGGATGTTGGACGTTATGCCTACACCTACTTATACGTTCCTAGGTTGTCCTTATATTGCATTCACTTAGATGGTTAGAACACCCCCTCTTTACTTTTATTTCAGTACTATATCCAGCATGCATATTGTATCTTGTTACGTCCCTCTGAGGACCTGGTTATCTTCCAGATCTGGACGAGGCCTTTTATCCCACAGTTTACGGGCCAGGCATAGAGACGAGGTTTGCTCTGGACGAGGAGCTAGAGGTCTTTCCATCAGAGTACCCCTGATCAGATTGGTAGGCCTTCCGCCTATGACTGGAGCTCCTTACCTAGCTAGCCGTTGTTCCAGTCACTCTTCTTATCAGCACTTTCATTTCAGATTTCAGTACATTTTGTAGTGGGTTTGTTCCCACCAGACTTATTTCGGTTGTATTATGTCATTCGACTATGTCCTTATATTCCAGTCTTTCATTCAGTCATATTACTTGTTGTTTGTGGATGAGATTAGACACTGCCTGTTGATATATTAGACTTGTTAGATTTTAGGACAGCGTAGCATACTTCGCCAGGATCCATTAAATTGGGATATCCTCGAAGACGTGTCAGCTGGCCAATGCCACGTGGCCTAGTCCCATAATATTTTGGGACTGGGACGTGACATGGTTTTAGTGGTGGCCCATGCAGGTCTGAAACACCAAACATCTATCGCTTGTGGTATGGAAACGTGCCCAGCGAGCCTGCAATAGGATAGAAATTACTAGGTCTCATCCCCTTGATTACGCCTTGAACCTCTTCCGAACTGTAAAATATCTGCATCCTGTTTGATTGATTCTATACTCTTCTAAATATCGTTCTATCTCTTACAGCGAGATGAACCTTCAGAGCCGACGTGAGATACTCGGTGCCATAGCACCACCTGCAGCACCGAGAGAGGATACGACTCGAGGACCACCCAGAGAGCATCCTCAGCCAGAGGCAGAGGTGATCCCTCAGGCCCCGATGATGCACTGGCATCAGGTCTCTCCCGACGAGGAGACGCAGCAGCCAGAGGGCCAGGCATCACAGACGATTCTGAGGCAGTACTTCGAGGGGCAGACCTCGAGGGCGACACCGATGCCGCAGTACGAGAGGCCGGCACCCGAGGAGACACCGAGGAGACAGCAGGAGGTACCGCTTCCACCACCTCCACCGTTTCCACCTCAGATGCCACCAGCGGAGGGACAGACACAGATGATGCAGTTCTTCCAAATGATGATGCAGGCCCAGATGCAGCAGACGGAGACTCTGAGACAGGGTCTGATGGCCGTACTAGAGAGGGCACCTGTCCAAGCACCAGCACCAGCACCGGCACCTGCACCTGACCGGCTAGCGGGCACTGTAAAAGGCTTCAGAACGATGGGCCCGGGAACCTTCTCAGGTAAGGAGACGGCTGAGGAGATCTCAGACTGGGTCTCCAACACTGAGATGCTGCCAGAGGGTTCGCAGCTACACCCCGATCTCTGGATGACCGCGGTGAAGGCCCAAATCACAGGCAACGCCCATCACTGGTGGGACTCTATGGAGCGCAGCATTGGCCGACAGCAGACTTGGGAGGAATTTCTAGAGCACTTCAACAAGAAGTATTTCCCAGCTACGGTGAGGAACGCCCTGTACTCTCAGTTCCTGCACCTGGAGCAAGGAAACCTGACTGTGGACGCCTACGACGGAGAGTTCAGCAGACTCAGCCGATTCGGAGCAGCCCTGATCCCCAATGACCTGGAGAAAGCCAGAAGATTCCACCATGGCCTCACTCAAGAGCTGCAGATGTACACTACTACCCAGGCGAGGATCTCTTATGAAGAGGTCCTATCAGAGGCGAGGATCTAAGAGGCTATAGGAGGAGGAGGAGCGAGACGTTCCAGCGCGAACGTTCCAGCCAGGACCCAGCAAGGAGCCGGAGGACCGATCCGCCGTCCAGGAGCGCAGGCACAGCAGAGGGCAGCGCCGTACCAGCAGAAGGAGCTTCCGACCTGTCACTTCTGTGGCAAGAGGGGACACGTCATCCGAGACTGCAGGAAGAAGCTCGGGCTCTGCATGGTCTGTGAAGCCAGCCAGCACCTTGCTAGAGACTGCCCCCAGCGCAGAGACGCAGCACCCCAGACTGGACAGAGGCCACCAGCAGCACCACTGAGGATACCACCCCCAGCAGGAGGACAGCGTCCCCCAACTACCGGAGGACAGCAGAGAGGACCACCCTTGGTCACACAGGAGGTACACTTCAACCAGGCCCGACAGCAGGCAGGAGGGCAGAGGTGCGGGCAAGCCTTTGCTTTAGCATCTATTGAGGAGGAACCAGAGGGAGAGGCTATAGCAGGTACAATTCTAGTTGCCTCATTACCTGCGACTGCACTGTTTGATTCTGGAGCTACATTGTCATTTATATCTAGTAGATTTGTAGCAATGCATAGAGTAGCAACTTTCCCCTTACCTAAGAGTTGGAGAATACTTACCGGAGGAGGCATCGTATCGGTTACCAGCACCATTAGAACGTGCTCGGTAGTAGTTTGTGGTAGGGAGATGAGAGCGCGATTGTTGGTACTCCCAATGCCAGCTTTCGACGTTATTCTGGGCATGGACTGGTTAAGCCAGTACAATGCCGTGCTAGATTGCCGGAAGGGTAGCGTTACTTTTAGACTGCCAGGACAACCGAAGTTTGAATTCATGCGAGGCACCATCGAGCAAGGAGTAGGACACGCAGCTGGAGCTTACATGGCGATGGAGACGGCACCCCCAAAAATCGTTGCAGAGTTCGAGGATGTTTTCCCAGATTAGTTGCCAGGCCTACCGCCTGATAGAGAGGTGGAGTTCACCATTGAGCTAATACCTGGAGCAGCACCGGTATCATCAAATGTGTACCGGTTGGCGAAGAAGGAGCTTGACGAGCTGAAGCTATAGCTAGAGGAGTTGCAGATCAAAGGATTCGTTCGCCCTAGTGCATCACCCTGGGGAGCACCAGTGCTGTTTGTACCGAAGAAGGACGGAACGTTCCGAATGTGCATTGATTACAGAGCCCTTAATGCTCTGACAATCAAGAACAAGTACCCGCTACCGCGAATCGACGATCTGTTCGACCAGCTGACAGGAGCAGTGGTGTTCACGAAGATCGACTTGAGATCGGGCTACCATCAGGTGAAGGTGCGAAGGGAGGACATTCCAAAGACAGCATTTAGGACTCGTTATGGTCATTACGAGTTCCTAGTGATGCCTTTCGGATTGACAAATGCGCCTGCTGTGTTTATGAACCTGATGAACCGAGTCTTCCATGAGTATCTGGACCAGTTCGTGGTAGTCTTCATCAACGACATCTTGGTGTATTCGAAGAGCCACGAGGAGCACGGGGAGCATTTGAGGCTAGTGCTAGAGACGCTGAGACGAGAGAGGCTTTATGCCAAACTGAGCAAGTGCGAGTTTCTTCTAGATCGTGTCGCATTTCTTGGACACGTTATCTCGGGAGATGGCATCTCAGTAGATCCCACGAAGATTTCGTCAGTAGAGACATGGCCGACCCCTACCAACGTCACGGAGGTGAGGAGTTTCCTAGGACTTGCCGGATATTACCGGAGGTTCGTAGAGAACTTCGCGAGGATCGCAAAGCCGATGACCCGCTTGACCCGCAAGGATCAGGAGTTCACCTGGACAGAGGAGTGTCAGACGGCATTCGATGAGCTGAAGAAGCGTCTGACTACAGCACCCATCTTGACCATACCTTCTGGACCCGGAGGATTCGTGATCTATAGCGATGCATCCGGGAAAGGATTAGGATGCGTTTTGATGCAGCATGGGAAGGTTGTGGCCTATGCCTCTAGGCAATTGAGGACCCATGAGAAGAATTACCCCACCCACGACTTGGAGCTTGCCGCAGTGATCTTTGCTTTGAAGCTTTGGAGGCACTACCTGTACGGAGAGCGCGTGGAGATATTTACCGATCACAAGAGCCTTAAATACGTCTACACACAGAAGGACCTGAACCATAGGCAGAGACGTTGGCTCGAAGTGATGGCGGACTTCGAGATTGAGCTGTAGTACCATCCGGGAAAGGCTAATGTGGTAGCCGATGCTTTAAGCAGGAAGCCCATAGCATTTTTCCTGACTACCCAACAACATCTGTTGAGAGATCTAGAACAGTTGGGTATCGAAGTCGTCATGCCCGGAGTAGACGGCCAGATGTCGAGTTTCCAAGTGCAATCGACATTGGTGGAGAGAATCAAGGCTGCTTTGCCGACGGACGCCAGATTTCAGAGGCTTCGACAGAGGACAGAGGCTGAAATACAGACGGGACTGCGTATACACGAGGACGGGACCTTGAGATGTGGAGATCGTCTCTATGTTCCGAATGGAGAGCTACGCCAGGAGCTGATGACGGAGGCCCACAGTTCGACCTATTCTATACAACCAGGAGGCACGAAAATGTACCGAGACCTGAGGCAGTACTACTGGTGGCACGGGATGAAGAGAGAGATAGCCCGCTTCGTGGCTAAGTGCCTGGTGTGTCAGCAAGTCAAGGCTGAGCATCAGAGGTCTGCCGGATTGCTTCAACCGCTCCCGATACCGGAGTGGAAATGGGAGCACATCACCATGGACTTCGTCACGGGTTTCCCGAGGAGTCCTAGTGGTCGCAATGCCGTATGCGTAATCGTAGATAGACTCACCAAGTCTGCCCACTTCTTACCTTTCAGAGTAGGGCAATCTACGGAAGTCTTGGCAGACATGTACATGAGGGAGATTGTACGCTTGCATGGAGTGCCAGTCAGTATCGTGTCTGACCGGGATACGAGGTTTACATCGTACTTTTGGAGGAGTATGCAAGAGAGTCTTGGTACCCGCCTTAAGTTCAGTACTTCGTACCACCCGCAGACAGATGGACAGTCCGAGCGCACCATTCAGACGCTGGAGGATATGTTGAGGGCTTGCATGCTTGACTTCAGCGGTTCATGGGAGGACCACTTGCACTTGGTCGAATTTTCCTACAACAATAGCTATCAGGCGAGCATTCAGATGGCTCCCTATGAGGCATTGTATGGTAGGAAATATCGTTCTCCCGTATGTTGGAGCGATGTAGGTGAGAGGCAGATTCTAGGACCAGAGTTGATCGTCCATACAGTGGAGAAGGTGAAGAAGATTCAGGGGCATCTACGAGCAGCACAGGACAGACAGAAGCATTGGGCTAATGCGCATCGACGACCCTTAGAGTTCCAGGTTGGAGAACATGTGTTCCTGAAGATTTCTCCTACCAGAGGAACCATCAGATTTGGAGGCAGAGGGAAGCTGAGTCCGAGGTACATCGGACCCTTCGATGTGCTAGAGCGCGTCGGAGAAGTTGCTTACAGATTGGCCTTGCCGCAGACACTGGAAGGAGTTCACGACGTCTTCCATGTATCTCAGCTGAGGAGATACATACCGGATCCGAGTCATGTGCTTGACCACTCGGAGATCACCGTCGATCCCAGCTTGTCATACCAGGAGGAGCCGGTAGAGATCCTAGACCAAAGCGAGAAGGTACTGCGAGGCCAGACTATCCCTCTAGTTCGTGTCGCATGGAGGCATCATGCACCAGGTGAATCAACCTGGGAACGAGAGGACGATATTCGGCAACGTTTTCCCCATCTCTTCGAAGGCCTAGGTATGTGATAGTATTTTTTTTTTCATTCAACAGTTTTTCTATATGTCTGTTTTTAATTTCGAGGACGAAATGCTCTAAGGAGGGTATGTTGTAAACCCCCTCGACCAGAAATTAGGGTTTACTAGTTTAATTAGCCTGATTAGGGTTAACCTAAATTAATTAAGATTTAATATTTAGTATTATATTACTTGTGCAATGATTGATTGTTTTAGGATACTACCTTAGCTGTTGCCCTAAAACAAATTTCACATATTTGACCTAGACCTGTAAACCCCTCGTATTGACCCTAGAACAAACCCCGGATACCGATTTTTGTGCCTGATTTTAGCCGCACAAAAGTCGTTACAAACGTCCGTGCGCAAATTAATTAAATTGCGTAATTACGTTCGCTGCCCGTTCCAATTGAAATTAGACCCAACCTCAGCCAGTTTTGACCAACCCAGATCACGATATTATTGTACACTGAGTCTACCACACTAATGACCTTTGTCCAACCCAATTTAGATCCCCGATTATTTTTAATTAATTAAATAACACCTAGCGCATTAATTTTAATTAAATTAATGTGGTGACCTAACCTCATTTGAAATAGACCCAATTCCAACCCAAACCCACCCACACACCCACAAGCCTCATACAAAACACCATACACCATTCTAGACCAATGCAAAATACCAAACAAGGTGTTTTGTTACATCAAATCCTCAATTTCAGCTTTTGTGCAATTTCTCAATTGTTCAGGGGCCTAATTGCAAAATTGCAATGTGGTGTCCCCCTCTCATTGGCCCAAACCATCATGGAGAAAAGTAATGCTCATAACCAACCGTAGGCATTTGGTTCCCTCCATTTTTCATGTCCTTACACCACCTTTTTGGGAACCCATCTTGACCCTACAATTTGAATGACCTATTCCTAGCCCTCCACTCATCTTGATGGACAACCCCACTCCCCAAGAATGTTTGTCCAGCCGGCCCTAATCCCTAGGCAGCCCCCCCACACTCTCTCTCCTACATATACTTACATATTTGCATTGTAAATGAGAACCAAAACCAAATATACCTAAAATCCTAACTCTAACTCAACCAACAGCCGACCCCACTCCCCGAGCTCCACCACCGCCACCAGCCACCACCAGTCGCCGCCACCCTAACCCGACCCCTTCGTCGGACCCTCCCCTACCTTCGGCCACCGCTACCCGGCCACTACGCCGCCGGCAGCCACCTCCCCACCAACATCCCCAACCCGACTGCTCCCTCCCCCGCGTCCACAGCCGACCACCCCCTCGTCTCGTACTCCTCCACCCCCGCACCTCCGACTACCAAACTTCACCGAAGCCTCCCCCAGCCAGTCCTCTTCCTTCCCATAAAATTTCAGCCGACGACGTCGACGCACCGGAGAGATCTCGTCCCCGCAGCGCTGGAGCTGTGCTGAACTGCTGCTGCTGCCCATCTCCTCCCCGCGCGACGCCGGAGCGCCGTCCGGCCACCCCCGTCGGCGACGACCGACCAACTCGACCCCCTCGACCTGTCGAGCATTAAGGTACAATAGTTTATGTGTAATTATTAAGATTTATACATGTAATTTCAGTTGCAAGTTTATATATGTGAATATCGTATAATCCGTATTTTAATACGTATACGATACTATTTACTGTATTTTAGGTATTTAACAGTATATATATTTATAATATTCCTGTATAATTCCATAATATATATTTATAATCATTTTAATTTATATTATGTATAATAGAGTTATGTATTTATGTATGTATGTATGTATGTATGAATGTATGTTATTTTTAAAATACAAAGAATGTTAAATATCTAATTATTTATAGTATTAAATACATTTCTGGAAAAATCAAGTATTATTTTTGTATATACTGTATTTCTATTTTCTGGGTATATTTTGTAGATAACATAAATATATAGGTACGTATTTTTATAAATAAAAATGTATATACATAGTATATATATACATGAGTTTAAATACCCTATTTTTATTTGAATACCTAATATGTATATATATTAATATTTATGTATATAAATGTATATACTTCAAGTTACCATACTATATATGAATATGTATAAATAAATGATGTTATGGATATTATCTATTATATACATATATATGAATTTATTGAATATAACATAATTACCAGTGTATTACTAAATAATACAAATATTATTTTTGTACTACTAAACATAAATATTATTTAATATATTTAGATATGATTAGTGTGTATATAAATAAATAGTGTTAGCTATATATACATACAGCCCCGACCCTGTGTCAGTTGTAGATACGGACAGTGTGTCCTAGTCGTGCTATTGTAGCGACTAATTTTGGACATTACTACATCCTATATAGGATTGCTGGACACTACTGCCGAGGCATCAGGAGCAGGGCTTTGGATTTCGCAGCTACCCGGGGCAGGCAAGTATACCTTGCTGATTTACTGCTTTAAATTTAAATGTTGAATATTTCAAATATACATGAACTGTGCACATCCGAGATTGACTCGGGTGTAGTCGACATTGCGTCGATGAGTAGTGTACTTGACCTAGTTGCTAGTTGACTCAACCACTACTGCGAGGATATTCTGATATCCTCCTAGACCATGGCACTATACACGTACCACGATGGTACGTACGACATGCATCACGGACTAGCATGTATTCTAGAGTAACATAGTTAGTTGAGACTTGGCATCTAGATACGGTACACTCAAGTCGTATATTCGACTTGCGTATCTACATTGGACGGGAAGGACAACTGACAGACGTATGGGATACCCCCATCGGACTCCGTGGTATCCAGAGGAACCACAGACCCGGTGACTCCCTATATTCAGACACCGCGCTCTTCGGAGTGTTACGGACGTATATACATTGCAGATACCACGTCCCTTAGAGTGTGGACGTTATATATATACAGATACCTCATTCTTCGGAATGATGGACGTTGCAGATACCACACTCTAGAGGATGTTGGACGTTATGCCTACACCTACTTATACGTTCCTAGGTTTTCCTTATATTGCATTCACTTAGATGGTTAGCACACCCCCTCTTTACTTTTATTTCAGTACTATATCCAGCATGCATATTGTATCTTGTTACGTCCCTCTGAGGACCTGGTTATCTTCCAGATCTGGACGAGGCCTTTTATCCCACAGTTTACGGGCCAGGCATAGAGACGAGGTTTGCTCTGGACGAGGAGCTAGAGGTCTTTCTATCAGAGTACCCCTGATCAGATTGGTAGGCCTTCCGCCTATGACTGGAGCTCCTTACCTAGCTAGCCGTTGTTCCAGTCACTCTTCTTATCAGCACTTTCATTTCAGATTTCAGTACATTTTGTAGTGGGTTTGTTCCCACCAGACTTATTTCGGTTGTATTATGTCATTCGACTATGTCCTTATATTCTAGTCTTTCATTCAGTCATATTACTTGTTGTTTGTGGATGAGATTAGACACTGCCTGTTGATATATTAGACTTGTTAGATTTTAGGACAGCGTAGCATACTTCGCCAGGATCCATTAAATTGGGATATCCTCGAAGACGTGTCAGCTGGCCAATGCCACGTGGCCTAGTCCTATAATATTTTGGGACTGGGGCGTGACATATATATATAAAATTTAACATCTTTTCAAATTTAAAATTTTAAAAATAATAAAAATAAAATAAAATAGTTAATATTACCGACCTCCGGAAAAGTTGTGCACGAAAAACTGGCATAAGAGTTAATCCGAGGTTTATGTGCAGACGTTTTCCGGAAGTTCCTATGGTAAAATCTTCTGACTACCGGCTTCTCTTCGTCGCACACAACTCGAAAAGAGAGACCGAACTTAGCTCTGACCAGAGCAAGGATTTAGAGAAGAGAATGTTGTTGGAGAAAAGAACAAGAGAAAAATGTTTCACGTGGAGGAAAATATTCTGTAAAAATAGAGGAGGAGACCGCAATATAAAGGCAGTCCCTACACACAACCAATGGACATGATATTAAATGGCTCATAAACATGCCATTAAAGAACAATAACAAAAGGAAAAAATGTGGAGAAATTGCTTTCATATGAGTTGTTACAGAGGCTGTCACATGTGCAAAATGAACCTGGACATATGGAGCAATAAATGTCCAACGTTCAAATCTCCAATGAGTTTAAAACCAGTTCAAAACAAGGAGGAGCAAAAAGATATTTATGGTCTCAACCCGAACCCGTAGAGAAAATTGAATCGGCATTCGGCGCCCGCAGGTGTGGGCACGAACCCGCATCCGTTACGTGCACCGAACAGGGTCAGCCCGGACCGGACGGCGGCGTCGCGCGCGTGTGGCCCATAGAGCTCCCCACACAAGACCACATGGAAAGAAAGAGTAAGAACTATTATATACATACAAAGGTGGAGTGGTCCAATCGATGTGGGACTAAAGCAAAGGAGGAATTTGAGCTTTTGCTCATATGTGTGTAAGCCCCTGATTTTTCAAAAATATTAAAACTTGGATTTTTCCCAATTTTCTGAAATTTTTTGGGAATTTTCTGAAATTAAAATCAGGGTCTTGAATTATTATATGATTTTTAATTGATATTAAACAATATTAAAATATTATGAAAATAATATTTTTGGGTGTAAAATGGAAAAATGGACTTAGAATAATTTTTCTGGAATTTATCGGGCCCTAGACCTATTTTTAAATGCCTAAAAACTATTTATTTATTTACTAATTAATTAATTAATTATTATTATTATTATTATTATTATTATTTTTTTTTATATTATTATTTTCTTTATTTTCCGGCCCAGCCCGCGAACCCAGCCCAACCCGGCCCATTAGGGCCCAGCCCACGACCGCCTAGCGGGTCGGGTCGGGTCCACCCGCACCCGACCCGCACCCGTAGACCCGTCTCCCCATTCCTCCCCAACCCCGAGTCCTCCGGCGCCTCCGCCGCATGCGCCGCCCCGCCCGGCCACGCGGCGCCCTGCCCGCGGCCACGCACCTCCGCCCCGCGCTGGCCGCCGCCTCTCTCGGCCCCAGCCACCATCCCAGCCCTATTTAATCCCCCGCTCTCCCCTCCGGCTACCCCCAAAACCCTAGCCACCTCGCTCCACCGCCCGCTGCACCCTCCGACCACCCGCCGTCACGCCCTAGCTCCGCCCAGCGCCACCTCGCCGCCCGCCGCTGCACCCTCCTCTCTCCTCCTCTTCTTCTCCGGCGCCGTCGAGCGCCGTCGACGACAACAGCGCCCAGCAACAGCAGCACAGCCGCCCTGGGCCGCCCCCGCGCCGCCGCCTCCGCCCGAGCGCCGCGCCGCCCCCCGCCGCAGCACCCCCGGCCGGCCTCCCCCGCCCTGAGCCGCCGCAGAGCCACCGGAGCTCAGCCGAATCCCCAAACCCTAACCCTAATTCGATTCCCTTCGCGTGTCCGACACGAGTCGGACACGGTTCGACCCTGTTTCGGGTCCCCTTCAGGTGCGCGTAACTTTCGTCTCGTAGCTCCTTTTTCAATTCCGTAAATTGCGTTGTGAAGCCTGTATGATCCTCTCGGTGTCCGGACAAACTGTTCGGGACATCGCGTCCTGTGGTGATCGCACACCGCGATCCAAAAAAGGAAAAACCAGACCCTGTTTCACCCCGGAACTGAGTACGTCCCGCCAAACGGGACGACTTGGTCGCGTGCGGTCTTCACAGATACGTGCGCACCGTCGATACGGACGTGTGAGTTTTCGTGGAAGCTGATTCGGGTGTGCGTGCACACCAGAATCAACGCGTATCCGCGGACATCGCCCCGTATCTGCCTTTTCTGCAATCTACCCTAACTTCGTGCACACACGTCGGATCGAGACGAAACTTGCGCCATCGGACTCGTAGCGATACGCTGGTCCTGTGGGTCAAGTTTGGTTCGATTCTGAGAACGTTGACGAAATCGCGTGTCGTGGGCCCCACAGGCCCCGCTCGACGGGCGATTTTGTGTTCGGCTCATCGGAATCCAAATCTGGAAGTTCCGTTGGGTTCGTATCAGCGTTCCTGACCTGTTGACACTAAGTTTGGTGAAATTGGAGACCGTTGACCCGGACACGTTTTTCGGTGCAAAGCGGGCCCAACGGCGGACCCCGTTTTGACCCGAAACTGTCGTTCTTGCCCTTGTCTCCAAATTGGACCCAAGGACAGGCGTTTCTAGCTATTTGACATCTTCTGAGCATGATGGTAATGTCTATTTCAGCTTTTGGACTCATCTATAGAATTTTCCCCCGAGAGCCAATATTAATCGGATCCAAACAACAAGCAAGTACCTGCACTTCAAGTTTATTCTTTATATTGTGATAATTAATTCCTTGCTCTACTAGCATCATTGGATGATTACACGTAGTGTTAGAACACTGGATTTTTCATGTCTTGAATACTGGAGTTCATGTCTTGTTTTCGTGTCGGGTGGGAGAATACTAAGGAGGCATGTAGTTTACCCTTTCCCCTGGATTGTCTAATAGCTGTTGGTACACGACTGTCCATCAGCCGGATCTCGATTGTATTGTCTAATAGCCGTTTATGACGGCCGGATTAGCCTTATAAACCCCTACATGTCAACTAAGTATTCTAAAAACAAACATAAGTTTCATACAGATAACTTCTGGTCATGTTATATTTCTTGCTGACTGTGTAGTTTCATTTCCTGCTCGTTTACTTCTGTTTTCTCATATTCCTGTTTATAGTTTTGACTCTGAGAATATTAACATTCCTTTATGCAATCTTCTTAACATGATATTCAATAATTAAATGTTCATAAATATTTAGTTTAACCTTGTTGTGCATTGTGTACTTTGCTCCTTTCCTGACTGGATCCGTTGTTTTAGGCGATGATGAGAACCTTGCCCCCACCTATTATGATCCCTATGAGTTAGCAGGTGACACATTGAGGAGCCGGTTCCTACTCAGGAGACTACCTTTGAGGAGGAGTAGCCAGTTATTATTATTTTATTTCCTTTCAGCACATACTCGGGTTTGTCCCCGATTTATCTTCTGGCTTGTATTAACTGTGGTTTGGTTGTCACAGATCAAATATTATGAAATCCAAGCATTCTTATTCCTGTGTTTATCTTTGCCCGTTTATTATTTGTGGATGAGATAGATAGTATTGATCCCAGAAAATGACCTAGACAGCGTACTACCGCCGACACTGCGGCTTAGGCTGGACGTGCCCATGCACTCGTGCCCGAATATCCGGGTGCGGGTCGTGACATGTGTGTGAACACATATACATATACAGCCTATATATATATATATATATATATATATATATATATATATTTTAGTAAATGTTTTCAATATATATATATATATATATATATATATATATATTTTAGTAAATGTTTTCATTATAAATATAAAAACTAGTATATATATTTACTAATTTTAAAAATTAGCAAATGTCTACATTCTTTTGTATACAATATTTAAAATTTTAAAATATAATCTCACTATTTAATCAAAATTTTAATTATTTTACTTATAATGGAACATTTACTAGTTTTTTAAATAAGTGAAGATATATACTAGTTTTTATATTTATTGTTAGAACATTTGCTAAAATATTTTTATATATAAAGAAAGCAACATTTCATTTAAAAATTTCTCCCTATAAATTAAAATAAATTAAATGATCGTACTTATATTTCATTAACAATCCTACTCATGAGAAACGAGTACCTACAATACAAAGAAAGAAAAATTAATTTCATGGACCACATGTTCTAGAGCTTATTAATTTGCTCTGGGCCATCCTGTGGCGTCGTCACTTAGAATGTGTTCGTTTGTGTTAGTTAAAACTGTCGAGAAGTGTACATGATTAAATAGTGAGATTAAGCAAACACCTCTGAACTTGTACATGGATAAGGTGAGAAATATTTTTATTTTTCTTAGCTCGGTGGATTTGATCAACGATGGAACGTTATTTTTCTACAATTTATTTTGGAAGTTAAGCAAGCTCATGTAGATTTATACGGAATTGCATGATTGGATAGGTGGTATGCGTTTGTGTTATTTAAAAAAAGAAGAAGAAAAAAATAAATAAATATGCACCATCCAGTGGGTTAATATTAGAATGAGGATGTTTGTGTTATGGTTTGTTTGGCAAATGAAAAATAAGAGAGAAATTAAAAACGGTGTAGAAAAGTAAAACTAGTTTAGTACCCATGCCCAATCTCGATTACATTTAGTCCCTCATCAATTAATCCTTGATGTTTTTCGAACTTCCTCAACACAAAAGTGGCATTGTCTGTCACTCGTCGCTTCCGTGATGACTTCCAAAAAGGTTATTTATTTCAACAAAGTTCTATTTTTATAGTTTCTACGAAATGAGCAAAAGAAATACACTTTTATCTTTCTAAAATATCAATTGAAATGAGTTTCTCGGTTTCTAAAACTTTTAAAATACCAAATAGACCCTTATTTTAAGTGTCAAGAACGGTAGACAATAGCTTGCGAATTCATTATAAACTAGCCGCCATTGACACTTTGATATTGTCTCTCGATACTCTCTCAATAATATTTTAGTTTAATTCAATAAACAATAATAAATAAAATATTAAAGTAAAATAGATTTTAAATGAATGAATCATGGATATTCTTTTTTTAATAAAGAGTTCACGAAGTTTTAATCATAGCAATTGAATATTTTGGAATATTTTAATCTGGACCATCCTTTATCTCATATAAAGGCGAAAAACACCACTCTTATAATAAAGGCTACTCCCTCTTCATATATCCAACTTGCATATAATTAAAAAAATCTTCTACTTTTAGGAGTTGTGTGGTTCGCATGAATTTGGGTTAGATTTGTTAAAATTTTGAATTTTGGAAGAAAATTTCCAAATCCACCGTTTGGTTGGGTGCTGCAGATGTTCCGAAATTTGTACATGAAATTCATACAAAGATTGAAAATATGTTATGTGGATGAAGATTAAAAAGTTGATAATTTAGTTCTTTAAATAATTATTTTGTATGACTATTGCTTTTGTTTTTGTTTTTGCAATTGTAATGTTTGATCGTTGTGTGTATTTAATTTTTTTGAACAACAATATCTTTAGACGTTGTTTGATTGAAATTATTTTTTTGTGAAAAATCACATAAATTTTTATGGAAAATTTAATTTGGGTGTTTGATTATCATTATTTTTCATGAAAAATATTTATTTCTCATGGTATTTTCCATCAAAATTAATATTTTACCATAAGTTGGGTCAGTTTTATTTTCCATTATTTTTGGAGAAAAATATTAAAAATGATAGTTTTTAGGAAAATAATTTTATGAAAAATATAAGTTATCAAACATCACACGTTACTGAAAAAATTATGATAAAACTATTTTCCTTCAAAAAAAGTCCAATCAAACACAATCTTAATGTTGTTTATATTTTTTTAGGGCTATTTGATATTATCCCTGTATTGATATTACCCCATGTTAGATTATGTATATTGTTATTACCCCATGTTAGATTAAAAGTTGAGAAAATTCTCCTGAAAGTGTCGTTAAAAACCTGAAAGTGTCGTTAATGAGTTTTGAAATTGTCGTTAATGAATTTTTAACGACACCCTTTCGAGAGAAAAAAAAAAATTTATCGAAAATAATAGGAATTCGTCTTATGTTAATTTGATGTATGCTTTGACACATGAACCACTCAAGGGCAAGATGGGCCCGACGGTCCGTAATCCAGTCTTGGCCTAACCCTTTCAACGTCAGTCTGGGCTGAGCCGGACCAGTCCGTTGACCGGGTCCGTAAATCCGACCAGTAAGCTTGACCCGACTTAGCTGTGGTGCAGGTCCTGTTAAACCCGTGAAGACCCGGTCGGCCCGGCCCGGTCATCGACCTAGTACAAGTCCAGATTTTTTTTTTTTATTGTTGGGGGGTGGAGGTAGGGGGTGGGGGCGTGACGATTACCAAAATACCCCCATTTTGAGGGCTATTTTTTCCGTTTTAGGAATATTTTGGCCATTTTAATGAAAATGATCAAAAATAACTTTATAACAACTATATTTTAAGGATATAAGAGGTCATTCGGCACCAAAAAAAATTGTATACATAGTCCAAAATTTATGAAAATTAAACACAAACATTTCTTTCCTCTCTTACAAAATATACAAGCTAAGCAAAATTATCAAGATTGAAATAACAACTTTCTGGATTTTGAAGTACAACTTTTTAGAGGCAAACTGCAGTGCTCTGGAGGCTTCAACTTATGTGAATTTTTTTGGAGGCTTCAAGTTGGCGTTGCAAGTAATTTTAAAATTACATAATAGTTTTTTTTTCTTCTGATTTTGGATTTTTCTTTCTCCCCCCCCCCCTCTCTCTCTCTCTCTCTCTTATTGGTAAATAAATAATTTTTTCTTTTTTTTTTTAAATTTTAATTTTTAAAATAAGGATGTTACTGTTTTTAACCATCATTATGGAGGTGATTCGAAAAAAAATTTGATTATTGTGCTCAAATGTTTGAAGAAAATCTTATTCCTGATTCTGTGCCACCGACACAAATGGCACCTCTTGAAGTTAGAAGTATGCCTGCTAATGTTGTAAATAGAAAGAAAGAAAAATCAGCTTTATGGAATTGTTATTGTAAACCCCTCGACCAAATTTAGGTCTATCTGGCTTGGATAGAGAGACTAGGATTAGTTTGGAGCCAATTAGAATTAGAACATAGTGTTTTAGATTAATGTACAATATTCGTATCACTTTGTGCACCTTACCGTTGCTTCAATATTTGGAGCGCTACACTAGCATTTGCTTTCAAACAAATTTTACACACTTTTCCTAGATGTGCCAGCCTTCCATTCTGACCTTTGTGTAACTCATAAATACCTTCTCTTGTGCTTCATTTTAGTCGCACAATATTCGTTACAAACGTTTATTCTTAAATCCAAATAAATCTAACTTTGCATCTTTGTCCGTTCCAATCGTAATTGGAGACACAACCTCGATCCATTTTGTGCAACCCAATTTATGACAATATTCTATTCTGAGTCTACTACGTCCATGACACTTGTGTCCCACCCAATTTTAACCCTATGCACTTCCAATTAATTAAAGAACATCATTTACACTAATTTTAATTAAATTGGTACAAGGGCCCAACCTAACCCAAAACTAGACCCAACACCAACCCAAACCCCCACTCACACCCTCATGGTTCATACTAAATATCACACACCATTTTAATCCACTACATCACACCAAACATGATATTTTTTCTTATTTATTCCCTATTACACCAAATTGATATGATATTTCCTATTTAGGATTGTGTGACACCAGCTCGGACATCGAGTTACCCTTTTTTCTCCGGACCAGATGCGAGTACATCTTTCTGTTAGTTTTTATTTTATGATAGTGTATATATTATATGTTCTAGAACTGTATACTTAATTCCGACACAGTGGTTACACGGACTGGTACTATATAGATCATGTCAGGAGATGTTATCCCTTACCGTGTTTAGCGGATACTCCTTCACATGTATTTTATCGTGTGTATCGGGTATTGATTTTAGTGTACTTCGTGTTCACACACCGCTCGTGTTCAGTGTACCCATATTCGTGTTCGTAACGCATCGTGATTGGATCCATTGGTATTAGTTGTGGATGGGGGAGTAGAAGTTGGTTATGTGATCAAGCCCAAGTGTATTCGTGTACATGTCGATTACATATCACGCGTGTAATCGAGTTATCATATTGTATTCATGTTCAACCCAAACCGATCACATAATGAACTTGTACTCTATGGCACATAAGCTAGTTTTATCTATTTCTATTTATTTGCAGTTATTCTATTGCATGTTCTTCATTGCAGTACATTACCTGTTCATTCTAGTTCACTCCATTTCTTATGGCTTGTTATCATGTATTCTTTTCTATTATCTATTATATATGCTCGATTATGTATTTGAAACTTCTTTCAGAGGTATGTAATTTGCTCCAATCCTGACTGGATATATTTTTCAGATGATTGGCTTATGGACCGGTGTCCCACCTACTACTGGTCGTAGGACGGCGTACCATTAGAGGATACACCTTTAGAACATGAGGACCTAGTACCAGAGGCTGAGGAGGCTTAGACTTGTTGTTTAGACTTGTATTAGACTCTATTTGTCATGTATATATATATTATTTCGGACTTGTGGATTGTATTGTGACTCCTTCCTTCGTTATTCCATATCGTGCTTTATCTTTCTTAGTTTGTTTTGTGGTTGAGTATTATTTATCATTATCATATATAAAATTGCTCCTCCATTTGGAGTTGAGTGAACATTGACAGGTATATATATATATATATATATATATATATATATATATATATATATATATATGTTGTGTGAGAAGTTTAGGTAGTATGGTTGACCCCGACAGCGTTCTACCGCCGATGTTGCGGCGTAGGCTGGGCGACTACTCATGCCCCTATTCCGGGTGCGGATCGTGACAGGGAATGCTAAGTTCTGGTCTACGCCATGCCTCACACTCTGCTCTGAGTCGCTGAAGCTTGGCATATGCTGACTGTGCTACCTTGATTCTTTCTACTATACTGACCGAACTTGTAGACCTGCCATCAATGTTGTGTTGCCAGGCATTGTTCAGGTCAAGATATCATCTTAGATGACTTGTTCGACCAGTGGACTTTCGGGTTTCGCTTGTAGCTCTGCTATTGGCCCATGTTCTACCATCTTAGATCCACCTCGGGACTAACAAGGTTGACTGTCGATTGAGAGGTGGTTTAGAGAAACAGGGGTAGAGGCTCGGTTGCATGAGCCTATCGGTGGTGGTGCAGATGGGGAAGGCCGCGAGTCGATAGAGAGCTGGTTGGTGCATAATGACTTAAGTGTTAAACTATCTAAACAATCAAGTAACAAGCTCCAATTTTTTGTAGAATAGGAAAACTTATATATGCATTGGCATGCTCCAAAAAAAAATTTTGCTTTAGCACAAATGTTGGCCATATCACATAGTACTAAATTAAGACAGTGACAACTACATGACATATAAAATGCTCTAGGATTTATATCAAGTAATCTTTTTTGAACATCTTGGTATTTTTCTCTCATTGTTAGAGTCATTATCATAATATTGTTCTCTAATACTATCAACATCAAGATCTAGAGACTCTAATGCAACAAACAAATCATTGAAAAGAGCTAATCCGATTATGTTTTCTACATTCAAAAATTCTACGAAGTACTCCTCAATTTTTACATGACAGATCAACAAATCATAAGATTAAGGTCATTTGTTCCTTGTGAGTTGCACCGGGAGTACAATCAAGGATCATTGTTTTTTTGTTTTATACTTTTTTAGTTTTGATACTTTTAACTTTTAATGATATATTAGCTATCAACTCATTCTAAATTTTATGGCTAAGATAATGATAATGAATCTTTTTTTCTCTAATTTGTTAGAAATGTTCTTGTATTATTAGATCAAACTCGACAATCATTTCAATCAAGCCAAAAAAATTACCATTTTACAACTTTTTATTTTTTCCAAGGAATGTCAGATTATCTATTGCCAAACATTTTACAACTGTTATTATTCTTATCAAAACTCATTTCAAATGGTGTGTTTTTTTTTTTTGAATTTATTCGTGCAATTCCTTATCAATTGTTTTTTTTTTCAATCTGACTTGCAACTCCATCATGGATATCAAGTTAGCAAAGTGTTCGCGACTTTTTTCATGTTCTCTAAGCTTCTCACTAAGATATTTTCAATATCTACATCTGTCTTATGCTAATTGACTTCTTGAGCGCATTGTTTTAAAAGCTTAAAACAAAATCAAAAACAAAATACTTTATCTAACTCTTTTGAGTAGACTAGTCATTTTTTATCATGACTTCTTTTGTCTGGAAGGATACTTTTGTAATACTCTCAGAAAAAAATGTCTATCAAGTTCATAACGGGGATATTCAAAATTAACCTACCTAATAGGACATTTCTCACAAGTAAATCTCTCATTTTTTAATCAAAGCTATCCATAATTCTTAGATCATATATATTTAAAAAATGGTCGCATTGTTTTCGTTTTTCTTCTTAGTGTTTTCATATCGATCAATATCCTCAGTATTCGCAACATTATCATTTTCTATAATTTTCTATAGATGATTTTTGTGCAAACTGACTTTCTAATTTTTTTTATCAAGTTTCTTGCACTACACTTGTTTCTCTAAGAATATACCTATCTATAGACCCTTTCTTTTGAGTCACTCTTTTTCTTTTTATTTTTTTCTTTTAGAACTTCCAGGGACTCAGTTTTCTAAGAAACATGTTTTTTTTAGAGAACTAGACTAAACAAAAATACAAGAAGACATATAATCTCAATAATTTACTGGTCACAAACTCTCAACAATTCAACAATTAATGAAACATACAATTTAAGAATTTAACTCATCAAAACAATCATTAAAGTAACTATAGTCATTAATCAAGGAATGATAAAACCTGGACTCCTAGAGCAGTAGAGCTTTTGAATTCTCAATTGCAGATTTACACTGCTCAAACACCCAAACTGATCAGCAACTTTTGTTTTTCTCATCTGTATGAGAATTAATAAAAGCAAAGAATAAAAATTAATTAGTGTAACATAATCATTAACTAAAGTATTGTGATTAATACTAATTTAGTTGATGATGATGTTATGAGAAGAAGGTGCAAATGAGAAACAAATTCATACATTTAACCGCAACACAATGCAAATTGGGACAAATTGAATTGACAGACACAAGTCACAGAATGATAATATTTTAATACTTTTTGGCACATAATTTTCCGAAGTTGTTGGAAGTACATTAATTAAGCTCCTAACTTCTCCATATTTTAACTCTTTTTCCTCTTGGTTTGGAGAGAGTTATTTTGGTCTACTCGAGTAGAGCCAAGGTTAGGTTAGCTCTTCGCCTCTATCCCTTGCTGGTTAAACTTCATATCCTTATTGCATACTTCTTTAGAATAATATTTAGAAGTACTCCAACGTCACTTCTGCTATTGCATATGACAACATTTCATTAACAATTCTGCTTGCGAGAAACGAGTTCATATAAAGAAAGAAATACCACGAGAGAGAGGAAAACAACATTTCACTAACAATCCTACTCGTGAGAAACGGGTACCTACAATACAAAGAAGGAAGCATGTTCTAGAGCTTATCAATTTGCTCTGGACAATCCGGTGGCGTTGGACCGGCCGAGCTGTGTATAAAATTGTCGCTCTCTCCCATGGGACTTCTTTGTTTATGTTAATTTGATGTATGCATTGACACACGAACCACTCGAGCTGTGTATAAAATTGTTGCGCTCTCTCCCATCGGCTTCCACACTTCCATGGAACAAATATCCCACCTCCTCCCCTCGAAATCTACGGCTCCTCGGCAAACGTCAGAGCAAGAGCGCGAGGAAGAAGGCCACCAAAGGGCATACCAACAATGTTGCGACCTCGTATCGGGCCTCCCGATCGGTTGGCTCCATGATTGTCCAAAAACTATTCGAGGCCAGACCTACCGACATCATCATGGCCACCTTCCCCAAGTCCGGAACAACATGGCTGAAAGCTCTGCTTTATGCGACCGTCAACCGCAATTCTTCTTCCTCCTCTACCCGCAACTTGACCACCCTCAACCCGCACCAGTGTGTTCCGTTCCTTGGCGACTTTTATGAAGACAGTATAAGAGTCCCGGACATGGACTCGATGCCCTCCCCGAGGCTTCTGGCCACGCATGTCCCCTTCCATTTCCTACCCAACTCCATTGCCGAGTCCGGATGTCGAGTCGTCTACCTCTGCCGCAATCCCAAGGATAACTTCGTGTCCTTGTGGCACTATATCAGTAGTCACAAATATTTCCTTGGAATTTATATTTTCTGTTTTGGGTCATGAAGAGTCCCACATTAAGGTGTTACTTCCGAGACAGATCAATGATAGAGAAATTGAGATTACGAACAGAGATAGTTCGATTTTGCAGTCCGGTCTTTTTATGATCACAGTAAAGATAGTCGAGATCAGAGATTCACATAAAAGTTCCTCTCAATCTATATATATATTAACTACCCTGCCCCCCAAACCCCAACCAAAACCTAAATAAACTATCCCGTAAACCACCTGGGCCCCTCCCACCCCCCCACGAACGCCTAACGTGGGATTTGAAGCCCCGCCCGTATACCCATGATGTTACCACTATATATATATATATATATATATATATATATATATATCCCGTAAACCATCCGGCCCCTCCCACCCCCTACGAACGCCTAACGCGGGATTCGAACCCCGCCTGCACACCCCAGGATTCGAACCCCTGCCTGCATATCCATGATGTTACCACTATACCATATCTAAGGGTATATATATATATATATATATATATATATATATATATATATATATATAAAAACGAGATATAAGCTTGGAATAGTGTGTAGTGTACATTTATATATATATATATATATGAATCATGTATATGTGGACCAATATGAATAGACTCCTACATCCTATGTGCATCCATGTACACTACACTCTATTCCAAGCTTATATATATATATATATATATATATATATATATATATATATATATATATATATATATATATAAACGAGATTATATATAGGGTAAACGTGATATGAGTCATAGTGCTCATTTTTCTAAATGAGCCATGCACATGTGGACCAATAGGATTAGAATGTACTAATGCACATGGGTGATATGGCTCATATCCCGTTTACCCATATATATATATATATATATATATATATATATATATATATATATATATATAAGGGATATGAGCCATAGGCTCATATTTCTACATGAACCAATGCACATGTAGACCAATATGAATGAAGTGTACTAGTGCACATTGATACACATGGGATGTAGGAATCCATTCTTATTGATCCACATGTGCATGACTCATATATATATATATATATATATATATATATATATATATATATATATATATATATATATCAATGATTCATTGTTTATAATTAGATCAATTTTTATGTACCATTTGTGGGTAATAAAAAGATCTATCTTTGATAGAAAGGAATAATCAATAGATTTTTATTTTTCTTTTATAACAACGGATTGAACCTGTTGATTAGAAATGCTATCATCGTTCTCGTTATCACTATCGATAAGACCAGAATGCTCATTCATTTCTTTATTGAGAATAATCTCATTATAGGATTTAACATCATGTTCAATGAGAGCAAGTCTTTGCTGAGTTATTTCGTCATTAGACTTTAACTCTTTTATCTCGGTCTTCAAAGTTATTTTTTCTATTAATAAATTCAATGTCAAAATCGAATATAGCAAGTTCAGCTTGCCATCTAACAAAATTTTGCTTAGAAGCAAGATTCTTAATATCCTTTTGTAGAATAGATTTAGCAGAACTGCAATCTATATGAAGTAAGAATTTTTAATTTAATAAATTATTCTGAAATTTATGAATGCATTTAATAATAGAAAGAAGTTCTTTCTTTGTCGTAGAGTAATTGATTTGTGTATCATCCCATTTAACAGAATTGTATCTAACAAGAATAGTATATATATATATATATATATATATATATATATATATATATATATATATATATATATATAAATTTTTTTGGTTTTTTTATATTTAAGGTTGAAATCCGTAATTATTAGAGCTTCTATCAACACTACAAAAACCTCATGTCAACCTGCCACATCATGGACACCTTCTATAGGAGTTGGCTTTGTGAATTGAGGTCGTGGACTTAAAATGGCGTGACGTTTCTACTCATCGGCCCAGCTTGTAATGCAATCCGAATCTAAATAATATTTAGAAGTGTTCCTGCCAGTTTCGGAAAGGAGGTTGGGTTGTTCTAATCCGAAATAATTTTGATTGTCCTTGAACTTTATTAAAAAAAAAAAATAATAAATATTAATTTTTTTTTGTTAATATTGTGTTTTTAGTTTGAACTATACCAAAAAAAATTCATTACAACAATAACAACAAACAGTCTATGCAAAATATAATAATTAGTGCATGTGATTTTATGTGCATTTCTCTTGGAAACATATACATCTATGCAAAATATAACTTGTATCTGTTTGCAAAATGAAAAACAACTTCCTGAAAGGATATAGAACAATGGCCAGGACTAAAGAAGAGAAGCAACGAGAGTATGAAGCATAGGACAAACTTCTCCATATTGCCTTCAGTTGTTAGCAGGTCTACCTTTCTTATCTCCAAATAGTATATTATGAAACAAAGCAATAATTAGTTGTTTTATGTTAACTAGAATAATATGCAATATTTCAAATTTTTGACTTTGATAATTGAGCCCACCAAAAAGGAGAAAACAAAGAAAAAAGATGGCGGAAATATCATAACAAATAGAGAAGGAAAAAAAAATGTTAATTTAGAGTGTGTCAATATCAAGAAATTTTTTTAAAATTAATAATTTATACAATTTTTAAAATTTAAAGTACGTGTTTGAAGTATTCTAATGTAGATGCTCTAATTCTCCTATAAAGTCAATCCTGAATCTGAGGAGCCAACTTAATTAAAAAAAAAATTTCATTTTTTTTTTTAACATTGATTCAGAAAAAAATAAGTCAATACACAAATGGACAAAGAATGAAAGAGACTTCACCCAACAGGCGTGTGGCAGCAATGCTACGAAATTTATTATCACTAACAAGTGAGGAGAAGCCAAGGATTCCAATAAAAATAAAATAAGAGAAAATTTAAGTTATCTTCCAATTTTTTTTATTTATATTCAAAAACACGTTATATTGTTTTTATAATATACAAGATAATTCATTTTTGACGAAATTCGTTCAGTTACAACAGTCAACGATTTAGATCCCAATTTTTTTACGAAAATGTTCCCTTTTTTTTTTTCTTCCTCTTCACTCTCAACCCCCCCCCCCCCCCCCCCCCCCTCCTCCAGCAGTCAGTCGCCGCCGTCGTTCGCTCCCTCCCTCCCGCCATCGCCACCGCTTCCCCCTCCCCACCCACGCTCCCCCCTCCCCGCCACCACCCCTTCCGCACCACCGCTCCCCTCCTCCCCGCCCCCGCAGCCCCGCAACAGCAGCAGCTGCTGGCTAAGTCTCCTCCTCCCCTCCCCGGCCCTACACACCACCGCTGGAGCGCCCACACAAAGGCGGGATTCGCCCGGCGGCGGTGAAGAGCAGCGGCTCACGAGTAGGGGTTGTTTTTACTGTGGGACAAGGAGGAGGGTAGCAGGGGCTGGAAGGGGACGAAGCGAGTGCCGGGAGGGGGGGCATTGGAAGGGGGTGGTGCCTTGCGGGGGGGGGGGGGGGGGGGGGGCGGTGAGCGGGGGAGAGGAGGGCCTGGGTGTGGGCTGGTGGCGGCCCGCAGTGCAGGAGGGGGGGGGGTAAGTGGGGGTGGTCGAGGCCCGCGTTGGGGGGGGGGGGGGGGGTAAGCGGGGGAGGGGAGGGGATGGCCGGTGGCGGCTTGCGGTTGGGGGAGTAGGGGGGATAGGGAAGAAGACATTGAGGGACATTTTCGTCAAATTTTTTGGGTCAAAGTCGTTGACCGTCATGATAGGACGGATTCCGTCAAAAGTGGAAGATCTTGTACATTTTAAAAATAATGTGGTGTGCATCCTGAATATGGGTAAAAAAAAGTGGGAGGAGGGAGGGTAACTCAAAATTACTCATAAAATAACATATACAGCTTAAGTAAAGTTTCAATTAAGAAGCTTGCTACATGGCAGGAGGTTCAAATTAAGTTTATTTCTAAAGACACATCAAAAGTTGTCCAGCGTAACTCAAAATTTTTTATTTTTATTTACAAGTTTGCCATCGAAATTTTTTACTCGTGGCTGTCCAATTTTTTTAGGACTGTTAAAAAACTTGACAGTCATGCAATACGGACATGAGAGACAATCGAAGAAGCACGGTTTGCCTCCGTGTTTCAAACGGAAAGCCTGAGTACGGTCCATGCAATACGGACATGAGAGACGACCATGGGTGCTCCATCCCGATAACATTCCATAGGCCGGAAAGTCGTTGATGGTCCACATAAGTGCTGCCCTCATCTGAAAATTCTGCTTTCTAGAAACATCGTACGTGTTGGCACCTACTTCCCACAGCTGATTCAACTCATCTATCAAAGGCTGT